>MU711048.1:54445-68194 GCA_026770625.1 Nicotiana glauca | reverse complement strand
TTGTGGTATGTGCCGAGCGGCACCTTAAACACCATTTTTAATTTACTATGCCAGTTTATTTACTTTCTTCCACAATTATGGTTTATCTTCCGCATTTGTTAGGCTTACCTAGTCATAGGGACTAGGTGCCATCACGACATGTTCATGGAGGGTGAACTGGGGTCGTGACAAGATGGTATTAGAGCTCTAGGTTCATAGGAGTCACAGATCACAAGCCGGTTTATTAGAGTCTCATGGATCGGTACGGAGACGTCTGTACTTATCTGCGAGAGGCTATGTAACCGTGAGGAAAATTCAATTTCATTTGATTTCCCTGTCATGCGAGATTTTTGACATCCACAATCCTAAACCTCTGTCTTCTACTCTATCACAGATGGTGAGGACACGTACTACTCGAGGTGATCAGGCCCCCGCGCCCCCTGCTGCAGCCGTCGGAGCTCGGGGTCAGGGTAGTGTTTGAGGACGCGCACGAGGTGCAGCAAGAGCTCCTGCGTGAGCTGCCGTCGAGGTACCACCAGCAGATCCAGTCGGAGTCCAGGCACCTAACACGCCCACTACTACTACTACCCCAGCCATTCAGGAGACTTTGGCACAGTACATGAGTATGTACACCACTTTGGTTCAGGCAGGATTGCTTCCCCTTGCTACAGCCACATCTCAGGCCGGGGGAGGAGCACCGACTCCCACCGCCCGTGCTCCTGAGCAGCGAGCGCATGTTGAGCAGGTTCCAGAGATTATTCCTGCGCCACCTGCGGCACCAGTTCAACCCGAGGGCATGGCAGCGGCTTCCGAGCAGGAGCAGATGAGACTAGAGAGGTTCAAGAAGTATGATCCTCCAGTGTTCAGTGGATTAGCATCAGACGATGCCTTGGGGTTTCTTGATGAGTGTTACCGTATTCTCTGTACTATGGGTATCTCTGGATCGAATGAGGTTTCCTTCACTACTTTTCAGCTTCGAGGAGCCGCCTATGAATGGTGGCGCACCTATGAGTTAGACAGTCCAGATGAGGCAGCTTCACTAACTTGGACTTGGTTTTCAGATATGTTCCTGAGAGAGTTTGTTCCTCAGACCTCAGGGATGCATGGCGCGCGGAGTTTAAGTATTTGCACCAAGGTGCTATGACTATCTCGGAGTATGTTGTCCGTTACACTAGTTTGGATAGACATGCCTCAGCGTTGGTTTCTACTGTTCGCGAGAAGGTTCGCCGATTCATTGAGGGGCTTATTCCTAGCATCAGGTCCAACATGGCCCGTGAGTTAGAGATGGATATTCCATATCAGCAGGTGGTGAACATTGCTATGAGGATAGAGGGTATGCATGCTAGAGAGAGAGGGAAAGCGGGGTCAGAAGAGAGAGAGCAGATGAGATCAGGAGGGAGAGTTTGAGGAGGCGAGGAGTCCTCGTAGACCGAAGAGATATACAAGTCCTTATTTTAGAGGCAGGGTGCGTCATGGTAGAGGTTTTACGGGCCAGCCAGTTCAGTTCGCATTTCAGACTCAGCATGGTAACTCAGGTGATCATGGGTCTCGGAGTACCCGTACCGCACAGCTCCCACCGCCTTGTCAGTAGAGGGGGTGTTTTGAGTGTGGAGATACTAGCCACATGGTGAGAGATTGTCCCAGACTTCGGACCAGTGTGTCCCAGCGAGGTATTCAGGCAGGTAGAGGGCGCCCAAGAGGGGGAGGCTCGGCTCGTTGATGTGTTCCATATGGTAGGCTTGAGGCCGGTGTGCCAATTGAATAACATTCAGGTACAGATTTGGTTTATTGTTGAGGGGAACTATCTGTAGCCATCACAGTTCTACTTATCAGGGCAGATTTCTTTGTTTGTTGCTCCATTTATGGGAGCGCTTCATGATTTGCACTCCGTCTATGTGATTACCCTGCTAGGAGGTTTTATGAGTGATAGTAATGTCAATCGTCTGATTTTTAGCCGTTGTCGAGAGTTACGAGGCTAGTAGTATTTTTCCTATTGTCTGTTTTGGTAGGCTTGATGTGACTTCTGAGCATTCTTGGTTACGAGCTGTAATTCTATGCACCACCCGGTGTGGGAGCTGGTCTGTGTTGTAAATTGTAGACGGAATTGATCTATGGAAGTCTCTAGATGGGTTGATGTGAGCCCTACTTGCGATTTAGTGCTGAGGGCGGAACCCTCATGATTTCAGGTGATTGATATGTTGAGACCGGGCTATGTACTGCGGTGTGAGGTTCTATCAGTATAGATCATTGTGAGTCCTTTTATATGCTTTCATTCTTTCTTGTTAGATGTTTTTGTCGCTTTGTGTTTTAGAAGAAATTGTTATCCCGGGATATCCATTGGACAGTTAAGGAGAGGGCTACAGGACGGTATCCTGGGAGACCCTCATTAGTATTTGAGATTTAGTGGTGTTTATCCTATGTTTCTATTTTATCTTGGTAGTTATTCTTGTTTCGTTGATTTGCCTTATTACACTGTTACATTTATCATTCTTGTCAGATTTCCACCGTGTTAAATTGTTGATCTTGTGATGCACGAGGTTTCTGCCGTGCGGTTGTTGATATTGTGATGCACGAGGTTTCTGCCGTGCGGCTGTTGATATTGTGATGCACGAGGTTTCTGCCGTGCGGTTGTTGTTGAAAGGTTGCACGAGTCTTTGTCGTGCTATTGTTGTTATTGATGTTTTGCACATGAGGCATAATAAGGCGGGATATGTTATATGCTTATATGTGGGTTGCGCATGTGGCGGAATAAGTTGGGACATTGTTATGCACGTGTGGCAAAATAAGGCGATGCCTATTATATTATTTATTGCACACGTGGCGAAATAAGGTGGCTTATGTCAGGGATTGATTGTATAGAGTTGTGACGGCCTATTGAGGCATTCCTATTTGTTTCTATTGTGATTGTGGATTGTTAACTTATATGAACGTTACCGCTTGGGAGTTGTGAGGGAACATCGTACGTGCGGTCCGCCCTCCTTTTTATGTTTTGTTGGTTGGTAAAATTTTGTTAGAAATATTTGCACAAGCATACACGTAGCAGAACACTCCTATTAGAGGTGAATTCCTCCTGATTTTTCTAAGGGTGGAGGTATGCCTCGCTTATCCATTATATTGGGAGAGTGGCCCTAGTTAGCCAATTAGTTGTCGATATGATCATGAGATTGATGGGACACATGATGCCCATTTGTTAGATTGCAGATGTTGTTTCTTCGCGAGTTGTGGTTTGTCCGAGACTTGGTAAAATTGTGGAAAGAGTGGGATAAGACCTTCTGTGAACATCATTGTACGATATAAATTATTGACTTGTTTTCTTTTCTTGCTGTGTTGTGGCCTTAGGATTTGGGTTGTGATTCTGCCGTCGTTTTGTATCATCGTTTATTATATTCTTGTTGTTAATTGCTGTATTTATCCCTTATTGTGAATTGTAGCATTTTTGGTCGTTCACGCATTCTTTACATATTCATATGTCATTACCATTGTTCCTATGATTATACTGTTTATCGACCGGTAGGTGCCTTGACTGTTCCTCGTCACTACTCCATCGAGGTTAGTCTTGGTACTTACTGGGCACCGCCGTGGTGTGCTCATACTACTCTTCTGCACATTTTTGTTGTGCAGATACAGGTACTCCCGTTCAGTTCTGTCAGTCTTGGAAGGAGGCGTATTGGTAGAGACTTCAAGGTATATCTGCTACGTCCGCAGACCGAGGAGTCCCTTTCCAGCTTTTCTGTAATAAGTATAGTTCTTCCAGTATTTTCTCCTTTGTATAGATATTCTTGAGTCAGAGCCTCTTATGTATCCCCTTAGCTTGTGATTTGTGAGTTTCTGGGTTTTGGGAGATTTGCTAGCTTCGAGAATTGTTGTGGTATGTGCCGAGCGGCACCTTAAACACCATTTTTATTTTACTATGCCAGTTTATTTACTTTTTTCCGCAATTATGGTTTATCTTCCGCATTTGTTAGGCTTACCTAGTCATAGGGACTAGGTGCCATCACGACATGTTCATGGAGGGTGAACTGGGGTCGTGACAACACATTAAAAATCGGAGAAAAGTTTAGGAAACCCTAATTTGAAAATAAAGAGTCACTTTGAAAGAAAATCAAAGAACCTTTGAGAAAACACTAAGAATCTCACAACTAGCACAAATATAAGATAGATCTGAAAGAAAATCGAAAAGCTCTTAAAGCTAGGGTTTCAGAGAACCCAGAGAAAGTGAGAAAGACCTTGAAAAGTTACCGATCTAGCCGAAAAGGTCAAGGATCTGACTTGAATAGCCATGGATGGCCGAAAAAAGACCAAAGATGGAAGTTGAACCAAAACCGGACTAGATCTTTTCAAGATCTGTCCATGGAATCACAAAAATAGGTAACCAATAGACATAGGAGACGTGTACACGTCTCAAAATGCCATGGGAGTCCATTGATTAGGCGGGGATTGAAAGGAATTAGGGTGGAATTGGGTGGCGGTGGCTATGGTTTATGTGAGGTTGCAGAGAGAATTTAGAGGAGAGGGATTCAAGGGCCGCGGGTGGTGAGAAATGAGTTAGGTTAAGGGGTCATTTGGGTTTAATCATGGAAGGGTGAATAGAGACCGTTGATCTAAATGATCAACGGTCCAGATTAAATGAGGTAGGTAGGGGATCCTGGTTTGGGTTGGTTTTAAAAGGGTTAGGGTCAGGTTTAATTTGGAATTGGGTTGGGGAATTGGGGTTCAATTTAGGCTAAATCTTAAATATAAATGGGTTGTTATTTAAATAGCCAATTTTTCCCTTTTAAATTATAAAAAATAGTAAATGGTTTCTGAAAATAAATTGAAAAAATAAAATTATTTATAACACATAATTAATAATTTTAAAATACCAGGCTCAATTTTATGAATATAAGATGCAATTAAACCTTAAAATGGTTAATATTGCAATTATGTGCAATTTAGCTTTAAAATACTAAATGAATGTGTAAAAATGTGTAAAATTTATCTTAGCCATATTTTGGCATAAATATGAAAATAAAATAGGTGAATTGCCAAAATAATAATTTTGAAAATAATTATTAAGATTTTATAGATAACAAGGGGGAGAATAAATCAATTTGAATCTTGAAAAATTATGAAAAATAACAAAACACTTGGACAGACTTATATATGCATATATATGTTGGTTTTAAAGCATTTTGCATATTGAAAATATATAGGGAAAAATTGGGTGTCAACATCACATAAATAAGGGAACGGGGCTACAAGTCTTAAAACGACCGGTTGGATCGTTACATAGGATCTTCAAAGTCGACTTCAAGAGGGCGACTATGTGAATGAACTGAGGGAAGATTTGAAGAAGATGGAAGAGGAGCTGGTGTCCTTGAAGGGACAATGAGAAACAGAGAGGAGGAGATTGAGTTTAATAGGGGCGTAGAGGCCTAGTGTAGTGATCTTCAAGCCTAAGTGGTTGAGTTGCGAGGACAATTTAAAGAGTGCCAGTTTCAGTTGGAAGGCCTCAACGGAGATCTTGTCGAGAAGCAAGAGGAACTTGATAAGACGAAGTTCTCTCATATGGATGCTCGGAGGAAGTCAAAGATCTTTGATTTGGTGAATAAGTCTCTTCGTGCCGAGTGGGAAAATGATCGATCGACAGCGAGGGCTAAGGAGGATCGACACGAGGAGGGGATCGAGGAGCTAGAAAAGGATAACTTCGGTCTTCATGACCGAATGATCGCTCTAGAGGCTGAGAAGGCTCAACTACTTGCACGGTCATCCTCTTCCAACACTTCTAATTTTCCTAGTGTACCTCGGGAGTTATACAAAAAGTGGATCCATGTTAAGGCCCGGTTAGATGTGTTTCGATACTTGCACACAATGGTCTGCATTTCTGAGGCTTCCTTTGAGGATGCCCAAGTTAAGGCTCATGAAGCTCGGGTCGCTTGTGGATATGATCCCGCTACGCCTCGACCTGATGAGGAGGATGGGGAAGAGGGCATACACTAGCTTGAGGAGGATGACTGGTATGATACTGTTTATCCTCAGGGTGAAGATGGAGAGGACCGAGATGATGAGGGAGCGAAGGTTCGTGATGGCAATGACCAGTAGTCTTTTTTCAGACATTTTGTGTATTTTTGTCGGCATCTTTAAGAGCCCTTGTAATGAACTATTTATTCATATATGAATGTTTAAGTTATTTTGTGTGTATTATTCTATGCATGTCACTTGTTTCTACACGTTTATACTTTTCTTTTATTGTTTTCTTGTTGTGATTTCTGCTATTTCTATTATCGCTGTCTTCTAGTTAATCGTAGCCTTGTTGACGAATATTTATGGTCCATACCTGCCCTTTTTATATAGGTCGGGTGTACCTTTTCATTTAGATTTGGCTTATGAGTGTTGTGTGAACATGATTGATTTTTATTTTTTGCCAAGTTGTGGCCGAGGGCCAGTAGGTGTTTATTTGAACTGGGTCAAAATTAACCTTTCTTTAGATCATGGGTTGAGGGCCAATAAGTGTTACAAGAACTCAGTCGAACTTAACCTTTATTAAATTGTAGGCAAGAGCCGACAGGTGTTGTTCGAGCTGGGTCGAACTTAACCTTTTATTAAATCACGGCCGAGGGCCAATAGGTGTTGTCCGATCTAGGTCGAACTTAACCTTATATTAAATCACAACCGAGGATCGATAGGTGTTGTTCGAGCTGGGTCAAACTTAACCTTTTATTAATAGCATGACCGAGGGACGACAAGTGTTGTTCGAGCAGGGTCGAACTTACACCTTAACACAAAAGGTGTTTAGATTAACGTAAGTTTCTATTACTTTAACGTTGTTGCTCAAATTACATGATTGGAGAAAGTTATAAATTTTGGACATTGGCTGGTATTCCAGTCCCATTCTATATAGTCCCTTCATTATTCGACTTGGAGAGTATTGAGGAGTCGGGCAATGAAAGAGAAAAACAATCACTCTCTCACATACTTATACTCGAAGTGTACTTTTTGTCACCTCATTAAAAAGCTCCTTGATAAAACCTAATGGGACAAAACTCAAGTGAGGGAAAAGAGTACGACTTGAAGGCACCTCTTCCTCTTAAAAATTGAAGTATTTGAGGTGGCTGATGTTCCAATTATTCTGTAATTGTTTTCCTTCCATCTTCTCTAATTGGAATGAACCCTTGTTTGCTTTGGCTGTAATTTTGTACGAGTCGTATCAGTTTGTTCCTAGTTTTTCTTCTTGTGGATCTCTGCTTGCTAGTGTTTTGTCTTTGAGTACGTAGTCCCCACCTTTGAACGGCCGGATCTTTGCTTTCTTACAATAGTAACATTTTTCTTGCTGCTTTTGGGCGACCATCATTATGTATACCATATCTCTTTGTTCGTCGATCTCATCGAGTTCTTTCCTTCTACTATCTCATTACTAGCACCGCTTTCACGGGAGTACCTTACGTTAGGTTCTTTGATTTGTACTGGTATGACTACTTCGGTCCCATATAATAGAGAGTAGGGTGTCTCTATGCTCGTCTTCGGGGTGGTTCTACATGCCCATAATACTTCTGGGAGTATTTTCGGCCACAGTCCCTTGGTGTCTTCGAGCTTTTTCTTCATGATGTTTAATATGGACTTGTTGGAGGATTTTGCCTGCCCGTTACCCATAGGGTGATACGGTGTTAAGAGTATTCTTATGCCATTTCTCAAAAAATTCATCGATTTTCTTTCTCGTGACTGAGGTCCGTTATCGCAGTTGATCTCCTTGGGTAGGCCGAATCGACAGATGATGTTTCTCTATATGAAGGTGATTACCTTTTGTTCGTGTATTTGGGTGAACGCTCTCGCTTTCACCCATTTAGAAAAATAGTTAGTTAAAATCAAAAGGAATCGTACATTACCTCGCCCTACTTGGAAGAGGCCCACAATGTCCATTCCCCACTTGATGAAAAACCACAGATAAATGACTAAGTGGAGACGTTCGCCTGTTTGGTGAATTATTGGGGCGTATTTCTGGCACTGCTTGCATTTTTTCACAAATTTGAGGCATATTTTTTCATAGTGGGCTAGCAGTATCTTTCCCGTATGAGATACCTAATGAGTGCTCGATTACCGGAATGAGAGCTGCAATGGCTTGCATGGACTTCTTTTAGGAAGTGCTGGGTTTGGTTTTGGCCTAAACATTTTGCTAGAGGGACGTTGTATGTCCTCTTGTATAGTTCGTTGTGAAGGAGGATGTATCTAGCTGCCTGCATTCTTAGTTTTTTGTCTTTCTTCTTGTCGTTTGTGAGTGTACCGTCCTGTAAGTATGCGATGATACAATTGCGCCAATCCCAAATTAAACTTTCATATCTTACCTTGATTTTGTATAGCAATGAGTTGAGTAGATGGACAACACTTTTATCCTGATTATGAGGCTTTTGGTCTCAACGACCAATTTGGCGAGACCATCAACATTCTGTGCATGTGGGATCTGGTTGAGCTGGCATTCATCAAACTTAGGCAGTAGATCTCGGTCTGATATTTTTGCCTTTGTTCTTTGATTTGGAAAGTCCTTATGACCTGGTTGACTACGAGCTAGGAATCGCAATGGAGTTTTTACCGCTTCGCCCCATACATAAGTGCTAGTTTCAATCCTACAATTATGACCCCATACTCAGCCTCGTTGTTAGTCATATTTGGGCATCTTATGGACTGGCAAATTAATCCATGGGTAGGGACCTCGAATACCAGTCCCAGTCCGGATCCAAAAATATTGGATGCGTCATCAGTGTACAGGACCCAAAGGTCTCGTGTTTGGAGAGATGTTTGGGCCACTTCCTTCTTGACCTCGGTCATTATCTTTGCACTGAAGTCTGCGATGAAGTCGACAAATCAATATTCACGGCTGATATGTGATATCTTGCCCGCTTAGCTCGATGGCCCATATGGCCAACCTCCTCGATAATTCGAGTTTATGTAAAATTCCTCTTAGGGGAAATCTGTTAACATCCGAGATAGTGTGGCACTGGAAATACGGTCTAAGCTTTCGTGAAGCTATGATGAGTGCCAAGGCTAGTTTTTTGAGGTATGGGTACCTCGTCTCGACATCGATGAATGTTTTGCTAATGTAATAAATGGGAGATTGCATTCCTTTAATTTCTCGGATCAGGCCTGCACGTACTGCCACTTCGGAGACGGCCATGTAGACGAGCAGATATTCTTCGGGTTTGGGCTTTGAGAGTAGAGGTGGTTATGACAGATGTGCCTTCAGTTCTTGCAGAGCTTGTACGCACTCAGGCATCCACTCAAGGCCATTATCCTTTTTGAGTGTGCTGAAGAATCTGTGACATCTGTCAGATAATTGTGAGATGAATCTTGATAGTGCAGCGATTCGACCAGTCAACATCTGGACTTGCTTTTTGGTATTTAGGAGTTCCAATATCTCTTCGATAGCCATGATTTGTTCCAGGTTGACCTCGATCCCCCATTGCAATTCTAAGAAGCCCAAGAATTTTCCCGAGGCTAACATGTATTTCTCTGGGTTTAGTTTCATTCTGTATCGTCTCAGTATGTTGAAAGCTTCCTTCAAATGGTCAATATAGTCCTCCGCCTTTACGGATTTGACCATCATGTCGTTGATGTACACCTCAATGGTCTTGCCGAGCTAATCTTTGAACATTTTCATGACCAATCTTTGGTAGGTAGCTCCTGCATTCTTCCGCCCAAATGGCATAACCCTATAACAATATGTTCTTCGATGGGTGATGAGCGTGGTTTTCTCGTAGTCCTATTCTTCCATAAGAATCTGGTTATAGTCTGAGTACGCATCCAAAAAACTCAATAGCTCGTGCATGTCCATTGCGTCGATGAGTTAGTTGATATGTGGTAACGGGAACAAATCCTTCGGTCACACTTTGTTCAAGTCCGTGAAGTCTACACACATCTGCCATTTCCTATTTTTCTTTTTGACCATCACTACATTGGCGATCCACTTGGGTATTTTGACTCCCTAATGGATCCATTTTCCAATAGCGTCTCCACCTCTTCATGGGCATCATAGTTGTTGACGGGGTTGCTTTTTCGTCTTACTAAGGGGAGTAGAGCAGATTATCATTTAATTTGTGTGTGGTTATTTCCTTAGGGATGCCCATCATATCTGCATGGCTAAAGGTAAACAAATCCATATTAGTTATTAAAAATTGACTAAATTTACTTAGTTCTCAAAGTGTACAACTAATGTATGCATTTTTTCTGTGGCTGTTGGGATCTAATTGAATGGAGTCGAGGTCCTCTATAGTCGAGTCCGCGACTTCAACCGTTCCGGGATCCATGATGACGTCCCTGGTCCCTTCTTGTGTCGACCTCGGTCTCTTTGATTTCTATACCTATTTTTCTTTGTCTTTCTTTTGTTGGGTTGTTGTGCTGTCTAAGGCGATGCGGTAGCATTCTCGGGACGTGCTCTATTCTCCCTGTATGCTGAATATCCCCCAAGGTGTTGATAATTTGATTACTTGGTATAAGATGGAGGGGACGGCTCTCATAGAGTGTATCCATGGTCATCCTATTATGGCGTTATATGAGGTGGCATCGTCCATGATGTGGAACATCATCTCCAGCGTTATGCCGCCGGCTAAGAAGGGAGCATAATTTCTCCCGATGTTCGTTCAACTGCATTATAAAATCGGTTTGTGTGATGCAGCGTGACACTATCTTATCCTCGAGTCTCAGCTGGGTGAGGACTCGGGGATGGATAATGCACATACCACTCCCAGCATCCACCATGATACATTTGAAATCAGTATCTAAAATGCACAAAGTAATGACGAGAGCATTATTGTGAGGGAAAGTGAGAACGTCAACATCTGACTCATTGAATATGATACTTTCTTCGAGTCCATCATACCGCTGGTGGGTGATGGATCTTTTGAGCTTGTGAGTGGTAGTCAATTTAATTCTGTTGATGGAGGTATCATCGCAACCACCAATGATCATGTCAATGGTGTGAGCTGGTGACGGTGGCTTTGGCGGGCCTTGGCGTTCCCTAGCGAAGTTGTTTCTCCAGTTGTTGCTCAGTAGCTCTTTGAATTTTCCTCGCTACAACATGTTCATGACCTCTTGCCTGAGGCGATGCGGTCTTATGTCTTGTGTCCGCGCTCATGGTGGAACTCGCAGATGGAATCAGATTTTCTGGTGCTCGAATTGGACCTCATCTTTGGCGGCCACTTCACCTTTGTTTCAGGTTTCTCCAAGGCATAGACTATTTCTATAGCTGGCGCAAAAATATTGTGACCATATAATAAGAGGGCTTACCTCTCTCGTTCCGGTGAGTCCCTATTCTCAGCCTAGATAGGACTTTATCATAGCGGAAAAAAGGCAGGGCGGAGCCCCTAACATATGGGTGATGTCGTTCCCTGTTGGGTCATGAGAGTAGGTGATCCCTCCTTATATTATCTCTTCGTTATTTCCTAGACTCGGCTTGTACTAAGACGACCCATCGAGTTGGTCCATTGAGGTCGTCATCATCTGCTCGGACTTTAGCACAGTAAGCATTGTGGATTTCATCCCAAGTGGTTGGAGGATATTTTATCAACCAGCTCCGCAATTTTCTGGTCGCTCTTCAACTATCTCTACCCAACCTGTTCTGAAAAGCTTCGACCGTCATTCCCTCGGACACCTTTGGTAGGGTCATCCTTACCCTGTTAAATTGGGGAAGGAAGTCCCTTAGTCCCTTTCCCAAGGACTTCTTGATGGTGAATTTGTTGTTTACTCTTGTTTGGGCTTTCTTGGCTCCGGCACGCACCGTTATAGATTTATTGGCCATTTCTTGAAGGTTCTATGGAGCGGGCTGGTAGTTGTGAGTACCATGTCAATGCCCTTCCCGTAAGGGTTTCGCCAACTTTCTTCAGGAAAATAAAGGATACTTGTTCCTTGATGAGGTCATTGTGTCGTATATCCTGAGATATGATGGCATTTTGAAGGTCTTTAGTATGGCATGAGGGGTCGCTTCCTCGTTGTACGGCTGCTCTACGAATCTAGTGGCATCCCCCTTTGGCATTAACTTAGGAGCGCCCGATATCTTGTAGACTCATTCTTGGTGTTCTTTCATTTGATCTTTGAGCGCTTTGTTTTCATTTTTCATTTCTTCCATCCGCTTTAAAACGGTGGCGAGGACGCTATCAGCTGCATTGTTAGTAATATTGTGAGTTATACCTGGTGTAGGAGGGTCTAGTTGGTTGCCTTGCTCGTCTGCTCATTGCACTATATGGGCTCTTACGGTCTCTGTAGTCGTGCATGGGGTAGGCTTGTTGAGCACGCTTACTAGTGTATCCGTCGACCACGATTCGAGGAGCTTTTTCATGGCCCGTGGCATCCCTTCTCCTGTGGACATGGAGACCCCTTTTCCATTTGGTTTTGTTATTCTACAATGAGGGGAGGCGACCTCTCGCGCTTGGGGGAGGCAGTGGGTGTCACATCATCGCCTAATATTTCACAGATCTTGTTGATAACATTCATGAGGTTGCCAAGGAAATCACCGGTCACTTTAGTCCTATCTCCTTGGTTACCTGCCATGTAGGTTTCCGTACGTACAAAAAAAGAGAAAGATCTTGGGATTTGTCGGGTTAGTGACTCACGTTAGTTGCAGATCTTGAAAAAACTAAAAAATTAACTAAGAAGTCCACACAGGCAATGCCAAACTGTTTGACCAAAAATATGAATTTTGGTTAACCAATTAGATTTGAATAAAAAAGAGCCAATCATAGCTAATGATAATATCCAAAAGATAAGATTATCAGTTTTATGACAGATACTATATATATTTGACCAAGTGGTAATGAGTGTGGGAAATAATAATAGTATCCAATGATCCAAAAGGATGGAAGATAACATTATATAATGATGAATAACAGTGAATGACATTTAAGTAAATAAAAATATGTGAGTCACCCAAAAAAGGGGTGGGATCCGCGGATATTCGTTCTGACAATGATGAATGATTGATGAGCCTTAGAACACTGAAGTTGTTCTTGGATCAAGTGGAAAAGTTTAGACAAGAATATTAGTAAAAAGGATGTCTTCGTATGCTTGTCATGTGGTCGGATTCTCTCTACAAAGTCAATATATTTTCTTACAAGTAAATATCTCATACCCCCTATCATTATGTCTCTTTCTATTTATAGGGAACATATTCCTAAAAACTCTAATAGTATATGTGCAAAGAATATCTACTAGCTTATTCTCTTTTGTGTTCTATCTTAAAACTAGTCGTTATAACTTTGTCTAAGATGCTCGACCTCGACCTTGATCTATAATGACTTCACGACCTTGATCTTTGCACACTCTTCTACCGCACCCTTCATTGCCCAAGGCTACTTCGACCTGGGGCAGATCTTTGTTGAGACCCTACTAATACTTGGCATCAGCTTGCCCATATCAAAGATATTTTTTGGCCCTTAAGTAAATAAAAATGTGTGAGTCACCCGAAAAAGGGGGAGGATTCGCGGATATTCTTTTTGACAATAATAAATGATTGATGAGCCTTAGAACACTAAGGTTGTTCTTGGATCAAATGGAAAAGTTTAGACAAGAATTTTAGTAAAAAATTATAACTAAGGTTGTATTTGCTGTTGCATTCTCTAGAATAAGGCTGTATGGTGGTCTGGGCCGGGACCGGGACCGGACCGGGCCCGCGGTCTAAACGGTCTAAACGGGCCTGGCGGTCCGGTCCTAGCGGTCCTGGGCCCAGTGGTCCTAAAAGCCCGCGACGGTCCGGGCACAACCACGAAGACCACGAAGCCCGGGACCGCTAAGCCCGGGACCGGCTGGCGG
>MU711048.1:32921-51087 GCA_026770625.1 Nicotiana glauca | reverse complement strand
AAAAAAAAAACCTCGGACATAAAAAAGCCCGTTAGGCCCGCTAAGCCCACGAGACCGGCCCGTTTAGCCCAGGACCATCTGGGCTTAGGCCCGTCACGGGCCGGTTCCACCCAGCAGGCCCACGAAGCCCGGGACCGCCCGAGCCCGGGACCGCCAGGCCCGGGACCGCCAGGCCCGGGACCGCCAGGCCCGGCCCGTTTGGCCCATTTAAGGCCCGGGACCGCCAAAAATACAGCCTTACTCTAGAATAAAGTAACGCGAAAAATATAACTACATTCAATAGAATGCATTATTATATGATTCTTTTTCTATTCTTTTCCAAAAATAAAAAAGAAAAAGTAAAAGTAAAAAAAGAAATGACAGAATCAAGCGCTAACCAGCAAGAATACGGATATGCCCTAAGAAGTAACTTGGGCAGCTGCGCCCTTGCTCAAACTTATTATTACTCTCCATCCTCACCCCAAAACCCCAATGCCAGCAACTTCACTTTGATGTCTTCCTTTCCAACTAAGCAAACATACCAAACATACTCCCATAAGAAAAGAAAAAAACATTTGCAAAATTGTATCCTGACACTAAATTACACGTCTTGATTTCTTCACCTGGCTTCCATTGACTTCATCTCCTTCTTCCCAAACATATATATATATATATATATATATATAACCCATAAACTCTTCCTACACACAAACTTCGTATCAACCACCGTCAAACACCACCGCAACCATGGCGGCACCGTCGTCAACAACCAACGTGATGCTCTCAATCTCTGATAAAAAAACAGTATCACTCGATCTCTACCGTCCACTCCGAAACTACATAGTCTACCACTACTCCGAACGTGAAGCTCAAAATCTCGAAGATGATTTACAAACCCTTAAGGAATATCGTTCCGATATCGAGCGTGCGGGCTCCACTGATTCATCATCGTCTCTTCCTGCTCGTCGTGACCTTTTGCAGAATTACTATAAAGCCCTTTGTGCTGTTGAGTCTCGGTTCCCTATTTCACCTGATCAAGACCATATTAATTCTGTTACTTTTACTTGGTTCGATGCTTTCAAGAACAAAAACAAAGCTGCGCAGCAGAATATTCATTTAGGTATGTTATTTCTGCAATTTTGTGAAATTGGGTCTGAAGATCGCCTTTTCGTTCATTGTACAATTGGTGATGCGCAGGGTACAACTTTCTATTGCTATATACTTTCTGTGAGCTTCTACTAGTTCACTATTTAATAATTTTATTCAATTGGGTCTTGAAATTTTGCAACTTTTGTTCAATTGGGTCTTCAAATTTTGTGTCCTTTTGTTTTTATTGTTCATTGTTAAATTGATATAGCGCGAGGTACAACTTTCTATTTCTACACACTTGCTCTGAGCTTCTAAAATGGTCTCCTTTCCCTTTTACTCGACGGAATTAATTAACCATCGTATCAGTCAACTGCTTCTCACTCTCATATTAGTTTAGGCTGGCTTTATGAATCTTACGTGTCCATTTCAGTCTACTTACAGTCAGATGGGGTTAGGTTTTGATCGTTCATCTTTGCACAATATGTCTTTCTTAATTCTTACGAGTTTAGAGAAATCAATGTTAAGCTCGAAGTATTGTCATCCTGTGGTGCATTTGCACTGATTATTTTTTCCGTCTACGTAGAAAAAGCTGCAGTTCTGTTCAATCTTGGGGCAGTGCACAGTCAGATGGGGTTAGGTTTTGATCGTTCATCAGTTGAGGGGCGAAGGCAAGCATCACATTCCTTTATTGCTGCCGCTGGGGCATTTGCCTTCTTGAGAGACAACGTGGCAATGAAGGCATCAATGGGTAGCTCCACCACTGTTGATGTCTCAGTCGAATGTGCTGGGATGCTGGAAAGACTTATGTTGGCTCAGGCGCAGGAGTGTGTTTTTGAGAATAGCATTGCCAAGGGAAACACTCCCGGTGTCTGTGCAAAGATTTCAAGACAGGTTAATTTTTCTATCTCTTTTAAAATATGCCACTTAATAATTGCTGTGTGAGATTTACTTTTTAAAAAAAATTATTGTGAGATTGAGTTGAGCTCTTGACATTTGTCACATTGCTGTTCATCATTATTAGGTCGCAAGTTTACAAGAATTCTTCTCTTTTTTTGGAATTAAAACCTTCATAAGATAATTAGTAGGTTATATTTACTAGCCAGCAAGGGAATTTCCTAGGGTTTGTGCAACTTTTGTATTGTTAATGTGCACACATTTCTGATAAGTAGTAATGACAATCCTCAGCATTCCTAGATGTAATAAGGCTTGGATTGAAGTTAGGTCAGAATAAACTCAATCTATGAATTATAAAAGGCTATTCTACAGCTTTGTTGGCGTATGCATCCTGAGAGTCGGGGTTTGGTAAGAAGAATTTCTTATTGGATTTGTTTGTTTCGAATTTTAAGTTCAAACTGTAAATAGTTCACTGGAGAAGGCATGTATGAGTTGGGGTTTGCATAGTTCCTTCAAAATTTTGGTTCTTAGTTTATTGCACATGTTATTCCCTCTAAATAGCATAAGAAAAAAAGCAGTCCGGTGCACAAAGCATCCAACATTCACGCAGGGTCTGGTCGCACCCCAATTGTGTGATGTAGACAGCCCACCCTAATGCAAGCATTAATGTCTGCTTCTATGGTTCGAACCCGTGAGTTAGAGGTAACACAGGGACAACTTTATCGTTGCACCAAGGCTCCCTGTAAATAGCATCTCAACACATATTTAGCTTATAAGTTGTAAATTATCATAATTTGACCAAACCATTGGAATATTCGACTTGGATCTTACTCAAGTGCTTGGATGTAGCAATTGATGCAGCATTGATGTTAAAATAAAATGAATGTTCTATCACAGGTTGGATTGTTTTATGAGGAAGCTTTGGCAGCATTAAGTGTTGCACCTCTGAACCAACACTTTGACAAGGCTTGGCTAGCTCACGTTCAACTTAAGGCAGCACTATTTTATGCCGAGGCCTGTTATAGGTACAGTTTAGAGCTCCATGAGAAAGAAGAAATTGCAGAGGAAATTGCGAGGTTGAAGAGCGGGGTCAATGCCTTGTCCGAGGCAAGAAAAACATCTCCAAGGGGAGCAGCACAGCAGCTCTTGGATGCAATGAATAAGCTAGAGGCTAGTTTAAATCTAAACTTGGAGAGGGCTATGAAGGAAAATGATAGAGTCTACCTCATGAGGGTTCCACCAGCTAGTTCTCTGTCACCACTTCCAGCATTTTCCTTGGTCAAGCCTATGCAGATGAATGATGTTCTGGATGCTAGCAAGGAGAAGATGTTTGCAAGTCTTGTCCCAGACAACAGTGCTAAAGCTCTTTCTAGGTACACTGAGATGGTTGATGATGTCATCAGGACTCAAGCCGAGAAGTTACAGCAGGGGAGCGAGCTAGCTCGAGTGAGGCTCAGAGAAATGGACTTGCCTGATTCTATTCTTGCTTTGGATGGGAACTTATCTCTACCTGTGGCCTTAAAAGAAGATGTAGAGGCAGTGCAAATTTGTGGTGGTCCAGCTGGTTTGGCTGCTGAGCTGCAGCAACTCAGAGATTTGAAGAGGGTGAACCAGGAGTTGCTGGTCCAGACCGAGGAACATTTGCAAAAAGAAGCAACAGAAGATGCACAATTTAGAACTCAATTCGGAACACGATGGACAAGGCCTCAATCTACTACCTTAACAAAGAACTTGCTGGACAGGTTAAATAGGTTTGCGGCTAACCTGAAGCAAGCTGCAGAAAGTGATGCCAGGATTGAGCGATCAGTAAGGGATCATGCAGCACTCATGTCAATCCTTGACTGCCATCCAGTACGTATTTATCATTTAAAACCTGTTCTTAACCTAATTATGCATAAGTAGTCCTGTAATGTCTCATTTGGCCACTTCAAGTTGTTACCTGGCTTTGTCACGGGCTTGACTCATCATTGCACATAAAAATAATCAAACGATCTGGCTCTTGTATTTATTTGTAGGTAGACTCATAGTATTAGGTGGTACTTTCGAGGTTAGCAAAATCTATCTGGCAATGGAGATAGTGAATTTTATGAACCGCTTGCCAAGCTTGTACCACTGGGAGGGCTTAGTAAGACGCCTGATGCTTCCTTACTATATATTTGGAATCTTCTGTCACTGTTCACTTTAAGGGTTTTGCATCAGGTTAAAATGCAACTAGAGTTGTAGCCTTGGGTCATTGATTTTGATCTCATGTTTGGGACTTGGCTCCTATCCTCACAAGGTAGGGGTAAGGTCTGCGTACACACTACCCTCCCCAGACCCCACGGTGGGGATAATACTAGGTATCTTGTTGTTGTTGTTGTTGTTGTTGTTGTTTGGGACTTGGCTCAATCTGTGGTTTACTGTACATGTACATCATGTTATTATTGCAAAACTTCATCAATGAATCCAAAGCTTACAATTTGCACACTATTATTTATATTGAGGACAAGCTAAGTCTCCTGACACATGCATTTTTCCCTTTAACAGATCGAATCTGCTCTTCCAACCTTGGCAAGACCAATAATGTCTTTGGACGCCGCTGAAGATGCCATTGTGGGGGCTCTGAAGCAGAGCTTGGTAATATGAACTAGTGTGGCTACATTTGTGTTATTTGGTTTTGTTGTGTTTCTTAGCCTATGCTTTATGTTGCAACCATGTTTCTTGAGTGACTAAAACCTATTCTGTTGGAAGGCCTTACTGGTCAATGTATATATCATCGCCTTATTTTGGTGTAAATGCATTTTTTCACTTATCCAAACAAAAAAAGAAGCATAAGTTCATTCAGTTTGGGAAGTGTGTAATTTTCTTCTCAGTTTTCTTTTCTTGTTACAAGTAGACAATTTGAAACTTGATGTTGCAGTTGTGCATTAAAATTTTTTGCTAGTGAATATTAATAATATAAAATTGAACATCATCATACTTTGAACTTCGAAGCAACTTTCATGGATGATTTTTGAGCACTTACTGCCCATTATTTCTAGTTTGAAATCCTTTAATGCCCATTTTGTGATTGAGAAGTTACCTTTGAATATGAAATCAACTGTACAGTGCAAGGATCATTTTTGTGTACAAAGTAATGTGAAGTGTTTAGGATATTATACATGTTACAAAATGATTTTAAAAATTGCCGAAGGAAATGGTCTGTAAATATTTTGGATATAAACTGTAGAAAACACTTCAGAGCATCATGCCAATCTGCCTTGGAAAGAGTTATTTGTCTTATTTCGATGTAGAAGCTTTATGTTGTTGCTACTTATATTATTCGAGTGGACTCTCTGAAGTCTTTGTTGCTTAAATTTGCAGAGGCATTTAGAAACTCTTGGTGCTCAGCGGGCTGGACTGGAAGATATGCTGAAAGAGATGAAGAGGAAGGTATAACAAGATTCTTTTTGAACTATATGCTCTGCAAAGTTGAATTCTATTAGGTAGATGTGGACATTTTTTTCATGATGCAACTTTATCCATCTTTGGTTCATTAATTTTTCTCATAGGAGGGTTAAACAAGTATGATCTCTTTCATTCTAGCAAGTGATGAATATATAACTCTTTGCTAGTGCCTATCCTCTTAATCTGCTGCTCTGCGATTATTGAGTTTATTAGCATGATATAAGGGCAGCCCAGTGCACTAAGCTCCCACTTTGCGTGGGGTCCGAGGAAGGACCGGACCACAAAGGTCTATTGTACGCAGCCTTACCCTGCATATCTGCAAGAGGTCTAACATAATATAAATAATATAATACTTGAATGATAGAGGCCATGGACAAACATATTTGTTGTGAGATCTCACTTGTTGTTGGCCACCCTGAATGAATCCTTGGATTAGGTAATTCAACTTGTGCGGGTTATTCCATTAGTGGATTGTGTTTTTGTCCAACAGAGTCATATTTGCTCATCTGATTGGTGGGTGACGGGGCAAGAGCAGCAGTAGGAGATGCGATAAGCCCTTTAATCTACTCCTAAAAATAGGAATAAGAGCCGGTCTTTTAGTTTTGTTAGAATATTCCGCATTGGTTAGGGGAATGGACTGTTGTCTCCGTATAGAGTCTTGGCAATTCTCACCTCATTAGCTAGCTTTGGGTTGAGTTCGGCTTAATATCCATTTATTTACATGCTATTAGAGTTAGAACTATCCTTATTCTTGGTTTACCCATTGTTGGGCATCAATTGTTACATTGTGCACGCTCTAGATGTCTGATCCTGAGCGTGTAGGGGGATGTTATGATGTCCCACATTGTTTGAGGGAATGGGTTGTTGTTCCTTATATAGTCTTTGGCAATCTTCATCTAATGAGCTAGCTTTTGGAGTTGAGTTAGACATAAGATACATTTTCTTTTACAATTTCAAATGGATAGTTTGCTTACATCACATCAAGGGAAGCTCTTCATTAACACTTTACCCTTTACCCGTTCAAAGAAAAAAGGGAGAATCTCTTCATTGACTGAGAATCTCATTGTTGTGTGGGGGGAGAGAGGCTAATTTGGTCATGCAGCTTCTTTTAATTATGTATCAGAATGTGATCTCGCAAATTCCATTTCCTTGGAAATCAAAAGGAAATTCTTTCTGAGTATATGAAGAAGAGAGATAGATCGGGCTTTTCATCAAAGGCGGAGACATAGGTTTAAGACTACTCCACTGGCATTAGTTTTGTGCTTCATCATCTCAAGAACAGGTCGCATAATCTGAATTTGCCTTTGTGCTTATTTTACATTTGTGTTCCACTCGCAACATCTTTGTGCTTTGGTATTTACTCTGCTTCGTCATTTATCCAGGATTTATGGGATCTAACTATGCAATTCAATTTTTATATCTATTGCATGATATTTCTCAGGATGATATACTTCCGAAATTGATGACATCCACTGGCTCCCACGAGGATCTTTTCAGGAAGGAGATTGCAAAATATGATCATATTTGTGAAGAAATTGCTCAAAACCTTGAGGCACAAGAACAATTGTTGCTGCAGATTCAGGTTCAGAATTTTTTCGTCTTCTCCAGGATATAACCTTTTCTAGTTTTGCAGCTTTTTTTCATTTCGGTTGTTGCAGCTTCTCTTAAGCTTTAACGTAGGGATACTTGTCTGGTAAATTTTGTGGTGCATGTATTGCACAGTCCTTAGTAGGAGTTCCCTGTTGTGTTTCCTTATTGTCAGCTCAGGATTGATTTTCAGAATACTATTTACAAGTAACGTAGCTAGCAATGCAGGACATTTTCCTTTTTGTTTATATAAATCCCTTGTGTCATTGGCTGGTATTTTGTGTTAAACTATGATTATCTTTATTTCCGCTGACCAATAAAAGGAAATAGCATTCCATCTGGAAAGAAGCATTACAATTGTCATACAACGGCATCCCCAATTGAGATACATAACTTATGGCTTGTCTTTGCCTTCCAAGGTTTTTTGAGTTACACAAGTTAATCTGACCTTTGAACTTGTTTTATACCTAGAAAGTGCTAAAGAGATCGTTTGGGAAGAGGGGGGGGGGGGGTTAAGAAGATTATAGAAAAGTTGTTATTTCCTTAATTGCAGTTAAATTTGTAGTATTTCTTTTCTTGTTTTGGATATTTGAGAGTTACTAGCCTTATGATACGCGCTTTGCGCGTGTACGCATGTCAATGAGCATAGAACATTTTAATCAAACGTGTAAATATTATTATATATTATAATCGTATGAAATTAAAAGAATAAAAATATAAATATAAATTTCAAAAATAATAAATCTTGATCCTTCCACCTCAATGCCCCAGACGTACGCCTGTTATGTGCCCAGTGCCTTGTGCATAAGCTCGTCCAAAAGCTCTTTTGCAATCGTCTGTAATTAGATTTGTATGTGGATCATCAAAAATTCATTAACAACCCTTTGAGCAGCCAAAAACTTTCTTTATTAATCGCATTTCAAGATTTGAGAATATAATATCGCATCACAAAACTGAATTTTGATAAAACATTTCATCCAAAGTTCTTATTTTTGTCAGGTCTTGATTATTTATATTTTTATTCAAATTTTATTTTTATGTTATTTTGTTTGACAATTTGTAGTTTATGAAAGTTATTATTTATTAATTAGTATTAGTGAGTAAAAATTTATGAATATTCATTAATGTCTTTTAGTAATGAATTATCGTATTGAACTGTTTGTCAAATTATTAATAGCTTATTAGAAACACACGATGGTAAAATATAATATGTAATTATGAATTATTCCTCTAAGAGGAAATATTGTTTTCTAATTTATTAATTCTTAACTTTGTTGCCTCTCAAAACATGTCAATAAAGGAGACATTAGTCTTTAATTTACTTTTTTTATTCATTTACTTCTCACCCAAATTTATATAATGGATTAAAGTTATAGATAGAGCCTGTTTGGATGGGCTTGTTGTAAGTGACTTTTAAGCCAAAAGCCACAAGTTAGAAATTCTAGCTTTTGGCTTGTTTTTGTCATTTTAGTTAAAAACAAGTGCTTAAAGCACTTTTTTACTTATCCAAACACTACAAAGTAGTTTAAAAGCTATTTTGACTTAAAAGCGC
Source organism: Nicotiana glauca (assembly GCA_026770625.1). NCBI lineage: Eukaryota > Viridiplantae > Streptophyta > Magnoliopsida > Solanales > Solanaceae > Nicotiana > Nicotiana glauca. The sequence goes on along the minus strand of MU711048.1, from coordinate 42,560 downwards.
TTAAAATAAGCTAATCCAAATGGGCCCATAGTCAAACTTTAATGGAAATGTATCTTTTTAAGAAAATAATTATATAATTTTGATATATAACGAAAAGTTTAAATATTTAATTTGGAAGAAAGCTGTTGATTGATGGAATCTATATGCTTTATCAAATTTTGTAAATACACGATCCTAATTTGTAGGTCTAAAATAGTAGGAACAAATTATTATAAATGAATTGTTCCATCTTATATGTAACTGTTTAAATAAGGAAAACTTTAATAAGTAAAATTTTACTTGATTTAAAACTTCAAAATGTTAGGAGATAATTTAAATGACAATCTTGTCCAATATACAACAACAACAACAACCCAGTATAATCCCATTTAGTGGGGTATGGGTAGGGTAGTGTGTACGCAGACCTTACCTCTACCCTGGGGTAGAGAAGCTGTTTCCAAATAGACCCCCGACATCCTTCCCTCCAAGAACTTCCCACCTTGCTCTTGGGGAGACTCGAACTCACAACCTCTTGGTTGGGAGTGGAGGTTGCTTACCATCAAAATTTAAGGGTAAAAAAGGCGAACGACATTTCACTTAGGGCCTTCGTGCTTTTAATATAGTATATAGATAATGCACGGAACGGATTTCCATTGTAGGAATTTATACTGGGTATGTTGTTGTAGAGTTGTAATGCACAGATTATGCTATAAAAGACATGCTTAACCTAGTATCTTTCTCCTTTGAACCAGAAATACCTAGTGTGGAGGTTTCTTTGTGCAAATGTAGAGAAAGGAATCCCTCTATCGGGAAAGAACAATCTACTTTCGGTGGACTTCATTATTCAAGCTGTATCTCCTTGAATGGTTTCTAACAGCGTGGTATTCCTTTTGCAGGCTCAAAATGAGGAGTTTGCTTCTATTTTCAATCTTGAGGATTATAAAGGTGTGATTTTTATCCATGTAATCATTTGGCATTGTCTTACAAAGAACATTGAAGCAGATATTCTTGATACACAAACTTCTTCTGTCCTATCTAAATAACTGGGGTGGGCTAATCCTTTCATTCGATTTTTTGTATCTCAAAAATGACATCTTATAGCTCATTATGTGTCTTGGAGATATACTCACGCAAGTTAGATCCCCGGGATGGCATTTTAAAGTGACGGTGCAATTTTGTTCCCCTCTATGTCAGTTTTAAAATAACATGGTGAAGCTCTAGTCAACCTTTAATGTAATACATTGACCATTTATCATCTACATTCTATTTTAGTTTATCTAATTCCTCTACTTTGGCATTTCGTCTCCGATGGCTTATTCATATTTCTTCAAGTAGGGCTGTTGATTTCATATGTTCTAGTCACTGTTAATTTGCTAAACTCATTCTTCTTGATGTCACAGCTTCTCGGGAGAGAATCTATAAGCAGATTGAAGCTGCCATTTCAAAATATCGAGAAATCAAGGAAAATATCAATGAGGGATTGAAATTCTACGTAACACTTCAGGTATTGGAATTTTCATCTTCTTTTGGTCTGGTCTTTCTATTAGAGTCGTTTGGTAAGGGGTGGGAGAGGTGGAATATTTGCTCACCTGGTTTACAAGACGAGGAGTACTCTGAACATTTGCTTTCAGTGGTCCTCTGAGCACATTCCTCATTTGATAGAGGATCATTTGGGTCCGGAATATAAGAATTTCTGCTGGGGGAAGAGGAAGCAGGGGCCGAGATAAGGTTAGCTAGATTAGAGTTCGTGGTTCCATGGGATTGTAATGCAATAGGCTTGTATACATGGGAATGCAATCATCCTCCTAGAGGCCTATTTTATCCCGTTGAGAGGGTTGGGATTGTGACAATTCTATGGCTTACATGGTAAACACTCCCCCATTGGAGAGGGTTGCGACTGTGACAATTCTATTTAATGCATCATTACTCTTCTCCCTATTCCTACCTGGCCCCGGGTACCCTGTACGGTCCTTTACCAACTCACTCAACTCATCTTCATTTTTCCGATTTTCATATAGAAATCAAGGCATAGTCCGGAAAAGTCGAGTTATAATCTCTCACCTAATCCATGAATTAAACGTAATATGATATTTAATACAATCCAACCTACTAATCTCACTGAGATATTATAGTCTCATTCATGATTCTCACCTAATTCAACAGTATCATAATCTACCCGTATCACGTGCAAGTCAAAGAACCCCTTGGATCTTCTGATGTAACTCTAGTCAATGTTGACAAAGCACTAACTATTGCTGTAATACTGAAAAGGATCTTTCAATGTATAACCTCGACATGTCAATGGTCGTTATTATTTTGTTCCTTTTGGTGAGGCTAGGGTAGAGGAGGAATGGCGGATGAGACCTATAGTTCAAAGTTGCATTTCTGCACTTCAAAATTCATATTATTTTTGTGCACAGTTGGATAAACCGCTAGATATATCATTTTCCAACTCTCCTGAATATGTCAAACTTCTTAATTCTATTTACACATTCCCAGGAAAGAAATTCATAGAAAGTTGTTTTTGTTGGACAGGAGGCGATCACTAATGTGAAACAGCAGTGTAGTGATTTTGTGATGACAAGAAGCATACAGTGCCGAGAAATGATAGAAGAGGTACAGAGGCAAATCTCAGGTCTCAGTTTCCAGGACAGTAAAAGTTCAAGTGGTTATGCCTATCCTTCAGTTGGGCAGCCTCAACAGGCTCCAAGAGCCAATCCTCAACTGCCTACCGATACTGGAAATATACCCAATCACCCTCGACCCCAAAATCCTACATACCAGCCTCCCCAACAACCAACAATGCCTGGATATAGTCAAACTCCTCCTTATGGTTCTTCACAACCGCCTGCACCGCCTTACAATTTTCCAGGTCAAGGTCAACCATATCCGCATCCTCAGCATCAACAACAGCCTCCACAAAGCCACGAGTACGGCCAACCTGCATATCCTGGGTGGCGGGGTCCATATTATAATGCACCTCCGCAGCAACCCGGAGCTATGCCTCGGCCTCCTTACACTGCCCCTTCACCATATCCTCATCCTCCTCCCCATCAGAGTGGCTATTACAGGCAATAATAGTTTTCCAATATTTTTCTCAAGTGCAATCTCATGTTCATTTTTGTCTGGCAAGTTTTTGTCATTTGCAAGTGGTAGATTGGACCTGGCTAGATTTCTTTGTTAATATCAGTTCTTGACATTTATTATAAGTTGTAAGCAACTTTGAATGAATCATGGCTCGCATTTCCCGCGTGTACAGGGTATCTCCTTGTAAAATCATATTGATTCTGTACGATGATCAAAATACTGGAACAATAATTTAAACCTTTCCAGTCTTAAGTAAACTATGAGATCTGATATTTTGTGTATCACTTGTAAATTCATATAAATGCGGTGCTTTAGAGCAAGCACTTGGTAGACCTTCCAAGTTGCAGCTTGTTTGGATAGCTGTTATAGGTTGTATTGTATCGTATTGTAACTTTAAATACAATGTTTGTTTTGATTGTTGCTTAAGTTTTATTATATCATATCGTTAAATCTGTCGTTATATAACGACGGAAAGTGCCACTTTATGAAACCGATTTGGCGGTCGTTATCTTATTTTTTTCCTCTCATGTTGTCCTTTGTTATTAAATAATTTGATTTTTTAGTTTACCTTTTTATATAATGATTTTATATCGTACAGGATATCATAAGATGATGACAAACACAATCTATCCAAGTATTGTATACATCAAAATGATATAATGCAATGCAATACTATGCGACACATTATGAAACGATACATAACAACCATCCAAACTGGCTGTTAATGGTTTGTGGATGTCCATTGCAATTCCATGTTTTATTTTGCAGAAATATCTCGGGAAGTTTTCCAAAAATGGAACACCATAACTTCAATAAATGTCAACACATAGGGATGACCATTTATGTTGTACAGGTTGGACTTGAACAATATAAATGGAACACAATAAGATGCACCCTTGGGAGCAATAAACCTGTTGGATTTTGTTAACTTGAGAGATTCGGCTTTGCCTTATAGTTAGCTCACGAATCTCCTAACAGAAAAAATTATTAAAAACTCCACAAGGTTATTCGGAACAGAAAGAAATAAAGAAAGGGAAAGTAAATAGTGTAGAACTAGTAGACAAAAAAAGTTGTTTAGCAGCAAACAGGTAGCTCTATAATTAGTGAAGAGGTTTTTCTTTGGTCATGCATGCAATAAACTCGTGTGTTCCGTTTCAGTTTTTCAGCTGACTTTTCTTCTTTTTCTATAAACTCACACCATTTGTTCTATATCTCTGATTATTCTCTGCTGTTGTTCCCAAAGCTAGCACTTTTGGCTATGGAGAGAGTAATTATTATACAATTTTTCTTTGCCTCATTTTTGTTACTGAGTAGTACTACTTGTTTGGTTGTGGGATTCAATGTTCCTGCAATTTTCATATTTGGAGATTCCATATTTGATGCTGGTAACAATCACTACAACAAGAACTGCTCAGCACAAGCTGATTTTCCACCTTATGGTTCCAATTTCTTTCACCATCCGACCGGTAGATTCACCAATGGCCGCACTGTTGCCGACTTCATTTGTGAGTTCTTACTCTTCTTAAAAGCCTTGCTTGAAAAAAAGAAAAGAAAGCAGCTCGGTGTACTAAATTCTTTCTATACACGGGTTTGCAAAAGAATGAAATCACATTGATCTATTGTATGCAGCAGTCTTACGTCATACTTCTGCAAGAGGCTGCTTTCAGTTAGAATTCGTCACCTTCTTGTCACTCAATTTGTGCCAAATTAAATTAAAGGAAAAACCTAAAACTCCATTTCTCCTATTTTCTGTATTATATAGCGTTACAATTTGGCGAGTTACTACTATGCTTTCTAACATTTCCTAAATATTAATTACTATTCCCTTCGTGCCAATTTATCTGGCGTTGTTTGATTAGGCACGGAGAAAAGTAAAGACTCTTGAAACTTGTAGTTTAAAATAGGTCATAGAAATTTGTGTAGCCTTAAATCATCTCATTAAGGGTAAAGCGGGAAGTTTAAAGTTAAATAGTTTCTAAAACTGAAGTATGACATTTTTTTTGAGACAAGCTTAAAGGAAAGTATGACACATAAATTGAAACAGATGGAATACTAGTTATAGAAAAATGTGGTGGTAGTACTTTAAGCTGTTTCCAAATATGTCAAAAGAATTGAAAAATCTATGTCTAAATTCACAAAAAAATTTAGATGTTTTAGTCCTCGTATCTGTCATTCGAATATAATTTTCTCCATGATTTTTTATTGTTATATTTGGTTTAATTGGTGGAAAATATGCAGCTGAATTTATTGGGATACCTCTTCAAAAGCCATTCCTGGAAGCACAACTTGAGTTAGTAAATGGAAGTAGAAAAGAGTATCCATCAAATGGCATGAACTTTGCTAGTGCTGGTAGTGGAGTTTTACGAGCAACAAATCAAGATTTGGTAAGAAATTATATTGATCTCATGACATAATTATCATACTTCTTGCTATTACAAGTAAATTTTTCTTTTTTGTTTTTGCTATTGGGAAGGGGAGGGTGGTGTTTGTAACAAATTTGGGCACAAAAATAAAACTGCAATCACAAATAGTTATGAAGAAAAAAAAAGAATTTTATTGATAAATATTGTGGATTACAATTCTATTTACTTGATTCAACGTAGGATGATGCGGACCTATAAAAAGGGTTACATTATTTTATGTCTTATCCCTTTGTGAATATTCCGAGAATTAATTTATGGGATTTTCTGAGATATGCTTTCAAATGTAATATGTAACCTTTTTTATAGGAGCAACTTAGGGTTATGATAGAATAACCTCCAAGTTAAGGTTTTTGTAGAGTAAACCCTAATAGACTTCTAGAATGGCAAGAGTCCCATTGTAATATTAAATTTAGGATTTTGCTTGATTCGTTAAATTTTGATGCCTTCGGATGTTAAACATGATAATCAAACTTGCATCTAAGACACCTTAAAAGTAAATGTATCTTGTTATAAGATGAATAAATCTCTCTTTTACACCAAAACTTACTAAATTCAACTCAACTATCACAAATTAATGTATTTTGACGTTATTTGTTATTCTGTACTTGAAACTTAAAAGTGGTCAAATGCTTCACTAAAAACAAATGATCCTGTAAATCTAACCAAATCATTATTCAAACTTCCTTTGGTAGAAAACAAATCCAGATCGGTGGAAAATGTCTTAGGCATACAAGAAAAGAGGACAAATGTAGGGAAGAAAGAAAGTAATGGCAGTAATGCCAGTCAATATTTTTTAGTTATTTACTTGAGAGCTTAAATTATGTAATTACACTATTAGTATAATTATTGTGTAAATAGTTTTACATTGCTAGTGCGTATAATGGGTTCAAGTTGCTAGTAAAGTTGCTGCCATGTGACCAGAATGGGAGGGCATAAGTTTAAGCCGTGAAAACAGTCTCTTGCAGAAATGCAGGGTAAGGTTGTGTACGATAGACCCTTGTGGTCCGGCCCTTTTCAAAACCTGCGTTTAGCGGGAGTTTAGTGCACCGGGCTGCCGTTTTATTGCTAGTGCGTGTAACTTAAACTCTTTATATCAAATGTATTTTATTTCAGCCTTGGCTTTGCTTCTTTTTGACTATATGGACTACTAATATTCTTGACTTTTGAAACATAGGGAGTGACACCAATACAAGATCAACTTCAACAATTCAAAACCTTAGTCCAACAAAACCTTATAAACAAGAAACTAATCCAAAATTCACTCTTCTTCTTCGAGTCAGGCTCTAACGACATTTTCAGCTACTTCTATCCATTTGGTGGTCCAACTCTGACCCCAGATGCATACGTTCAATCCATGTTATCTGAAGTTACAAATTTTATTGATCAAATTTCCAAGCTCGGGGCTCGTCGAATCGGATTGTTTTCGTTAGGCCCTGTTGGTTGTGTACCAGCCAGAACCCTCTTGCCTGGTGCACCAGTTAACAAATGTTATGGAAAGATGAATAAAATGGTCAAGAATTATAATATGGGATTAGAGAATTTGGGAAAGAGTATACCAATCAAGTATCCTGGTTCTTTTGCTGTTTATGGAGCTGTGTACAACACTGTTCAGATCTTCAGAACTAATCCTAAACGTTATGGTAATTTCTTACACTTCTTTATTAGCATTAGTATTTCTTTAATTATAATAGAATTAGTGAATCTTTCAGTACTATTAAAAGAGAATTTTACACTATCAGGTTAAATAAAAAACATCTTAATTAACCATGACGAGCATGTTATACATCTCATATTACTATATTAGACTTCAGAAAAAGAAAGAAAAAACCAAAAAATACCCCTTAAGGTTATATTCAACCATGCGACCACTCACGGCCTAGCTGATCAGCATTCAATGGCGAAGCCAAAAAATTCAATAAGAGTGAAAATTTTAACACCCTTTGCTAGTGGCTTTTGTCTTTTTTTTTTTTTTTTTTAAAAAAAAATCAATAATAAGTAATCCCTCTGTTTTAATTTAAATGACACACTTTTCTTATTAGTCCATTACAAAAAAAATGACACATTTCTGCTGTTGAAAATAATTCAATTTTAAACTATTCATTTTTACCTTTTTTACCCTTAATGAGAAGCTTTTATAACCCCACATAAACGACATGACCTCATTAATCTTTTAAGACCACAAATTTCAAAAATCTTTTTTCCCTTAAATTTCGTGCCAAGTCAAACTATCTCATCTAAATTGAAACGAAGGGAGTAATAGTTTACTTTATACACAGTATAATTTTTTGGCAAAAGATATTCAATTGACGATCCTTGACCACACATAATTTAGCCCCTATCTGCATTCATTCGTGAATCATATAGTGAAATTCAGAATACTCAACCTCGATAGCTAATTCACATAGATGATTTGTTGTCACACAGGGTTTTCTGATGTGACAAATGCATGTTGTGGCGATGGAACACTTGGAGGATTACTGCAATGTGGTAAAGAAGGTTACAAGTTGTGTGTAAAGCCCAATGAATACTTGTTTTGGGATTACTTCCACCCATCAGAACATACTTATAAACTCATCTCAAAGGCATTATGGAGTGGAAGTCATTCTCGAATTCGACCTGTCAATCTGAAAACACTGGCAAACATGACCCTTATTCAGCACTAAGGAATTAAACTTACGTTTTGGAACCTCAAAATAGAGAGAGTTGCAGTTCTTGTCTTTCATTTTGTAACTAATCTTAAGGTGTTTATATGTTATCTTTGTTTTTTTCTCCCTCTATGTTATTTCATGTTTACATCAAATAAGCAAAAGAGGGTCAACTCCATTTCATATACTAGTAGTACGACTCCCTCGGTTTCAAAAAGATATTCTTAGTTTGATTTGGCATAAACTTTAATATAGAATGGAAGGTTTTTAAAACATGTGGTTTGAAATTTGTCATAATATTTATGTGGTGTTGATACCCAATTTTTTCTAAGTATTTCTTATACCTAAATATTTTTTTAAATAGCATATTGGTGCATTTATAAGCACATCCAAGAGTTTTGATATTTTTGTGATGATTTTAAAACCAATTTATCGCCTATTTTCACACAACAAAATCCAATAATTATTCCCAAAATTATCATTTTTGGTGAATAATTTATTTTATTTTCACATCTACAACTAAATAGTATTAAAGTAATTTTCGCATATTTTTACAAATTTGTTTGGTATTTTTAAAGCTAAATTGCATATAATTGCAATTATATCCTATCTTGTAATTCATGATACTTTACGTTTATAAAATTAATCCCAATATTTTTTAATTAATATTTATATAACACTTGTCTACCCAGTACGTTTAATTTATTTTTAAAATCAGTATTACTATTTTATTAAATTAAAAAAGGAAAAACTGGCTATTTAACTTATGGCCCCATTTACATTTCAATCATAGCCATATTGCAGCCCCAATTTGAATCCAATTTCAACCAGCCCATTTTTTAAAACTAACCCAACCCACAACTCATTTTAATACCCGACCGAATCCCTCATTTAATCACAGCCGTTGATCTAGAAGATCAACGGCCAAACACGCCCTTTCCTTTTTTTGATTTACCAAACTCCCAATCCTAATTCATTTTCTCTCAACTGCCGCCTCTGAATCCTCTCCTCTCTCAACTCTCTCTCAACACCACCTCAAACCCTAGCTACCACATCTCATCTAATCAGGCTCATCAGAGGCTTATCCTAGCCCCCCATGGCTTATGTGTGCTCACTTCTAAAGGTCCAACGACCAGATCTTGAAGGGTTCCGACCAAGCCTTAGTTCGATGACTGTTCTCCGGTCGTCTTCAACCCTTTTCCGGCCAGCCATGACTATTCGAGCTCGATCTTCGACTTCTCTACTCAGATCGATGGTTTCCAAAGCCTATCTCGTCTCTTGCGTTTCTTACGAAACCCTAATCTTTGAGGTTCCTTCGATTTATTTTAGATCTGTTCTGGATATATGTGCGTGTGAACCTTCTATGCGTTTTTCTCAAAGATTCTTTAATGTTTGCTTTCAGAAACTCTTATTTCCTCAACTAGGGTTTCATGTTATTTTATCTCGAACATCTCTTCTCTGAATCTCGACAGGTTTTTACTGTGTTTGTTTGTATTATCTTCTAT
>MU711048.1:0-32090 GCA_026770625.1 Nicotiana glauca | reverse complement strand
CCAAAAATAATTTTACACCCTGTACTTAGACTTAATTGCCCATTATATTACCTTATTGCTTCTTTTATGGCAACAACCATTCTATTTACAAGGTTTATTTCCCCTTTCTTTATTTAAAACCTGTTAGCATCCGTTTGAATAAAAATCCCCGGATTGAAGGGGAATCTTATACTAATTTGATTCTGATTTGTATCCATGCCATATTTGTGTTAGACTTGTACTTGTTACCTTATTTCTCTACACGTTTTCAAAACTATAAATACTCTCCTCCTTTCTCTTTGAACACACACTAACACAGAAAGCAATCTGAGTTCAAAAAATTACTCTCACTTAAAAACTCTCTCTCTCTTTCTGATACTTATGCTGCTGTAGACTTTGTTTACTCTACTTTTTTCTGCACTTTTCTGCTTCTCTACTGGTATGTCCCAGTTAATTTACATGTCTCAACAACAATGTATTTTGCTTCTGCCTACCTCTGTCCAACTCTTTTAGTTGACATTTGTTTCTAGCATGCTGTAATATGTTTCCCCTTGTAATTCAACGTTTAAATTATGTATGCATCCTGTCAGCTGCTTGTCATGTATTTGATATTTCATGAATCCCAAACCCTCATAACCCCTTTGTATGCTTTAAGTTATGGTTTAGAAGACATGGCAATGCCCGAAATCATTGTCCATGGATATGAGCTGGATCCTTTGGGGTCCTAAGCTTGTCAATTCCCCATCCCCATTCCCTATTGTGTGTATGCTGAGTAACAGCCTTGGCCTGGCAGTACTCTTGATTACTGTTCAGGCCATGGCTTGACCTCCAATAGGTCTATACTCCCTAAATGCTTGATCATAGGTTGGTCAGGGGTGTGGCAGTCTTATTATGGCTGGACATGACCACCAACCTGCCTGGGTAGTCCTCCTACCCTTTTCTATTGCACTTACACTCAACTCCTAGAATTTAAGTTCTGCCCCTCTTGTGTGAGCCTTTCCTTAGGACCCTGGAGCTCCCTCTGAACTTGGACACATAAGGGCTGGCTCTTCCACGCTGCACAACTAAATTTCTATGAATATCTCGGGTGTATGCACGGCCTGGGGTTCCTGAAATCCCTTGGATATCTGAAACACCTTAGCTAAGATAAGGCTTGGAAATCTGGATCTCGGAAGTGGTTCAATCACATATTATTAGGCCTCAAGTCTGGATTAGGCTTCGCGTATGTAGCTGAGGATTTCTGATGTATTTTTATTATTTCAGTTGTTTCTTTTGGGTTGTAATAACTTGTACAAACTCTGGGGAACTTAGTAAAGAAAGGGGAATGGGATTTATTTTCTGCATTAAGGGTAGAAATTATGCCTATAGGTTTTAATTTTAATTTCTGCCAAACTCATATCTAGAAATCATGCTCATAGGTTTAAATTTTTATTCCTGCAAACACGCGTAGAAATCATGCATGTAGGTTTTAACTCTCATCTCTACATATCCACCTAGAAATCATGTCAATAGGTTTCAACTTTAATTTTCTGCAAAACTCACATTTAGAAATCATGCTTATAGGTTTAATCTTTAATTCCCGCAAACACGCGTAGATATCCTGCCTATAGGTCAATTCCTAATTATTCCGCAATTTCACATAAAATATGGTCTATCAAACCGTTGCATTCTGCAAACGACATTAGGCAAGCTATCTGTAGGTAAATAATAATAAAACTGCATGTAGAAGCCATGTTCCTATGATGTTATTAATGTCTAAAGAGTGTCCAAATCATTACTCACATAGAAAGCATGCCTATCGGTAGTTTTAAATATAAATGAAAATAATACTCTCTATAACTTATATTTTCCCGTTAAAATCAGTAACCCCTGTTAAGTTTATGAATCTGTTTCTAAAGTCAGTATATGTCACACCTAGTTCTAATTAACGCTTAAGATAATCAGATCAGCCTTCAAACAACATTATTCGAGTATGCCTAATGTGGACTTTTCGCCTACAAATATGCGCTGAACCAGTCCGCTTGTCGCTTTATTTAAATAAGACCAAAATCAGTAAGTGAAAGACATGCTAAACTCTGTAATTTTTGATGGTTTACGGAGGCATATTTGTGCCTTGATTGCTCGTCTGCTCCCCTTCTATTTGCAACTATTTGTTTTGATTGACGCCTTAGCATTTTATCCTTTGAAACTTCTAAAATCCCCAAACCCCTTTCCCTTTAGGATTAGTAGTCCATTTGCCTCAGGACTGATAGGATCGGGACGGGTAATAGCATGTAATAAGTAAACGATACCATTCCGCGCTTTAATACCTTAACGGGGTGGGAAGGGTAGACATAGAGATGATGATTACACGATAACACTATGCGTGCAATTGGATACCAGTGCTGTGTGAATGATCCATGTAATGTATAAACCTAGGACCCCCTCCCTCTTTATTAGTTTAACATTTTCAGAATTTTAAAGCTGTTACATTTTCAATTTCTGTTTCTTACACGACTTTTGAGTTGCTTGCACCAATTACTTTGCCCCTTTCCTTTACTTGCGTATCTCTTTTATAACAAAGCAGTTTCTTTCCTGAATTTCAGCACTTCTTTAACCCTTTTTATGTTTCTCATTTGCAATACTTGTTTGTTTATTCATGTTTTGCATTCAAAGTCACAATTGTAGCATGATCGGGAACCACATTAGTGGATCTTGAGGGGTGCCTAACATCTTCCCCTCGAGATAATTTCAAGCCATTACCCAAAACTCTGGTCTGCATCTTTAATTCTTCTAAAAGTGTCATAATGCACTATAATCATTAGGTGTCGACTCTCAAAAATCCAAAACTCAATTCCCAAATGGAAAAAGAGTTGTCTTCCCAAATGTCGTGAACCCGATTCCGCAAGGAAAAAGGGGGCGTCGACATGTGGCTATAAATATTTCTTATTAAAAAAATATTGAAAGGTAACAATTTTTTTAAAACCGACTAATAAGGAAACAATATCAATCTTTTTGAAACATCACGAATATAACTTATCATAGTTTTATTGCACAGTGAGATTGGTCTTCTTTGTGGGCTTAAACTACCGTCTCTTGATGACTCGAACCAGTTGGATCTTGTCAAATATGAAGGTGCCTTACTTTATAGTTCACGATATACATCGAAAATAAAACCATAATTCTTTACAAAATTTATTAGACAAAAAATGCTCAGAAGGATTTTAGAACAGTTTAATCCTCGATTTGCAAAACCTTCAGAATATTTCTTAGGTCCATAAAAAATTCAAACAAATTGTTTCAAGATCATGTATATTCGCAAATTGTGTTAAAACTTTTATGGATGGTTTTTATGCAATTTATAGAATCTATTGCTCAATTTACACTATATGCTATATCCCGGGAGAGACCTTCGCGACTCAGCACAGGCTCTTAGTGATGGACATCGGTATTATGATACAGAGGAAGAAGAGGTATGCTCGTGGCAGATGTCTTGACAAAGCCCATAGGGAGGTACTCTGGAGATGTCTTGAGGCAAAAGATGTGCCGGTAGCCTACATAAGAGCAATCAAGGACATGTATGATGGAGCTAAGACTAAGGTTAGGACTGTGGGAGGCGATTCAGAGCATTTTCCGGTTGTTATGGGATTACATCAAGGCTCTACACTTAGCCCATTCTTATTTGCCTTGGTGATGGATGCACTAACACACCATATTCAAAGGGATGTACCACGGTGTATGTTATTTGCTGATGACATAGTCCTAATTGATTAGACGGGGGTCGGTATTAACGAGAGGCTGGAGGTTTGGAGACAGACCCTCGAGTCTAAGGGTTCTAATTGAGAATGTCTAAGATGAAGTACCTAGAGTGCAAGTTTAGTGCTGAGTCGAGAGAAGTAGGAAGGGGCGTGATGCTTGGATCACAGGTCATCCCCAAGAGAGATAGCTTCAAGTACCTTGGATCGATGATTCAGGGGGACGGAGAGATTGACGAGGACGTCAGTTACCGTCTAGGAGCGAGCTGGATAAAACGGAGGCTTGCATCTGGAGTCTTGTGTGACAAGAAAGTGCCATTGATACTCAAAAGTAAGTTTTATAGAGTTGTGATTAGACCAGCCATGTTGTATGGGACAGAGTGTTAGCCGGTTAAGAACTCCCATATCCAAAGGATGAAGGTAGCAGAGATGAGGATGTTGAGATGGATGTGCGGGCACACTAGGATAGACGAGATTCGGAAGGAAGATATTCGAAAAAAGGTAGGTGTGACACATGTGGATGACAAGATGCGGGAAGCGAGGCTCAGATGGTTCGGGCACGTGCGAAGGAGAAACCTTGATGCTCCAATGAGGAGGTGTGAACGGTTGGCCGTGGTGGGTACGAGAAGAGGTAGAGAGAGGCCTAAGAAGTATTGGAGAGATGTGATTAGGCAGGACATGGTATGACTGCAGATTTTCGAGGACTTGATCCTTGATAGGAAGGTCTGGAGGTCAAGCAATAAGGTTGTAGGCTAGGGGTAGTAGAGCTTTCCTTATTTCATACCCGGGATGAGGCGGGGTTGGATTAGGGGTGATATTAAATAGCTTGCAGTTTATGTTGAGTACACACTATCCTTGTTGTTTATCTTAGTCTCAGGTCTTAGATATTGGTTACTGTTGTTGCATGTCATTTATCTTTTGGTAGTAATTCTTCTGTTACTATTACGGTTTCTATTGGAATTATTAATGAATTGTCTTTTTTGTTTATATTTTCGTCTTTCTGAGCCGAGGGTCTATCGGAAACAATCTCTATGTCCTATCGGGGTAGTAGAAAAATATGCGTACACATTACCCTCCCCACCCCACTTTTTAAGATTTTACTAGGTAGTTTATATGAAATACTTTGGATATTTCATAAATCTAGAGACCTCTGAATAATGAATTTGAAGAATTTTCCAAGTAAGTCAATATATTAAATCAATGGACCACTATAGAGTTGTAACAAGTTAGTGATATGTCGACATTTGTAAATTCCATGAAAAGTTTACACTTTGTCCTAACTCCTAATTAATAAGGTTAATTTCAAGGCCGAAAAACGTACACGTATTTAAAAGAGCAAACTATCCTTTATAGCCCCACAAAATTTTAATAGCTCATATTTTGTCTCACTTTCAGAAAATGGCCCTTCGGCCCAAATATATTGCATTTAGTAGCCAAAAGAAATGAACATGACAACACAAGCGTCTGTAGCTTAGTGGATGGAGCGTCTGTTTCCTAAGCTAAAGGTCGTAGGTTTGACCCCTGCCTGGTGCGATAGAGCAACCCTTTTTTGCCTTTATAAATTGTATTTTGTACTTCTGGATTTAATAAGTATTAGCTAAGAATTGAATGAAATATGTAATGCAGGTCATATAAGAAATATCTATTTTGTATAATAACAGTCTATTTTTGTATATTTTTGTATACTAACAGGTTATTTTGTATATTTTTTGTATAGTAACAGTCTATTTTGTATAGTGACAGTCTATTTTGTATAGTGACAGTTTATTGTATATAAATTATATAGTGATAGTCTATTTAATATATTTTTATATAGTGATAGTCTAGTTTGTATATATTTTATATAATAACAGTCTATTTAGTATATTTTTTGTATACTGATATTCTATTTTTATATATATTTTGTATAGTGACATTCTATTTGTATATAAAGTGTATAGTTATAGTCTGTTTTGTATTATTTTTGTATATTGACAGTCTATTTTGTATGATTTTTGTATAGTAACAGTCTATTTAGTTTATATTTAATATAGTGACAATCTATATTGTATAGTGACAGTCTATTGTATATTAACTGTATAGTGACAATCTATTTTATATTATTTTTGTATAATGACAGTCTATGTTGTATATATTTTATAATATACCAATATTCAAATCTATTTTCGAAAGAAATACATAAATTTCCATGTAAATATATACTAATGGTGGTCTTGAAATTATAATTCCCATCAAAATCAACTAATGAGATACATGTGGAAATGAAAATTTCTTTGGTGAAAATCAAAGGATTTTTCTAGCAAAGAAAGTTAGCCCAGAAAAAAAATGAGGCAATAACAGAGAGTTTGGGATTTTTATTCAAAGAGTGGTTGCCCCTCCCTCTTTAGCCAATGATTTTCCTTTTCCACTTTTAAACAAAATCAACTATACTGGAAATACGTACAACTATATAGTCATTTCTTCAGCATCAATCAACAACAGCCAGATCTCTCTTTCTATCTCTGTTTCCGTGATTTTAGTTCCTTTTTTTGGGTACATAACAACTGAGGCAGTGATGATATTTTATCTGGATTCTGGGCTAACTGGATCGGGTATATAGACTATCCACCATATTTTGGCCTGGCAAATCACCGAACGACCAGCGATTCAAAGATTTTTTCTTTGGATGCAATCAGTAATTTTGTAGCCATGACGTGGTCACCTTTCTTTTCCGCGATCTGTCTTTACATATCTGAGCCTCGGTATTTTTGGGCTAGCCACTAAAATTATTTTGGGTCATAAAATATATTTTGCAATTTTTGGATTACAGGATAAAACATAATTGGGCCGATGGGCTATAAATCAAGTTTGCTTTATTAAATAGTAGTGAAAAGTCCTAGCAATATATATTGTAGTGCTTAGTGAAAAGTACCCAATGCCTACTTTGAAAATTCCACCATTGATGAGAGCTATGTGAATTGATTGACTTTTATTTCTGTAATTTGGCTAAGGGTTAATTAAGTCTTAATCTCGTTCTCGTTAAATCAACTATGAAGCAATTAGTTAGTGCTTCTTTTTAGAGTCATTTTCTAACGTCTTTTCTTGTTTTTATCTTGTTATCTTAAGTGAAATAGACTGGTGAATTAAAAAAACAGCACCAAGGAAAAAGGAAAAAGTTTTAGTAAGGTTAGAATTAGGGGTGTAAAAATAAAACCTATAAACCGCACCAACCCGATAATCCGAGTCAAACTGAGAAAAAAATTCGAATATGGTTTAGTTTGATTTTGTTTGGTACGTGTGGAAAAAAAGAACCAGCGATATTTGATTTGGTTTGGTTTTAACTAAAAAAAGTTAAACCGAAACCAAACCAACCCGACATTTTATATATAGAAAATTTAAATATTTTAAATATGTAAAAATATTTATAGTAGTATAGTTTTTAAATATTTCTTAAGATTTTTCATAATTTTATCTTTTAACGTATTATTTCAAGCTTGGACTTATAATGATTGGATGCTCCAATAAGTTTTATAATCTATAAATGTTAGTAACTCAAATAAATACTAAACCAAAATCAAATCAATACTAAGGCTAATAAAAGACATTCACTTTAGTTGTACTATGAACGAAAATAGTGTTGGATATCTATTTTTTAGTTTTTCCATGGTTAAGATAAAATGCATAACTTACTTTTCTTTTACTGTTTAGTCAGGTAAATAATTGTACTTATTAGTCATACATATTTTAGCAACTTATTAATAAGTTTAAATTATGTTTGTTTTCATTATGGCTTATTAACAATATTTATTTTATGTAATTTTATTATCTTTATTGGTGAATATTTTAGTACAATGCCATGAATCATCTCTTACTTATGTTATTTTATTGAAAAATACCTTATATAGTTTTGTCTTACTAGGATTACAGAAATATTTGGATTACAAGTTCTATGTTTTGTACTATGAAGACTTTATGGGAAAAAACCCCAAAAAAATAATCCAACGCAATTGATTTTGTTTAGTAATTATAAAATTCGAACCAACCCGAACTATGTACACCCCTAGTTAGAATATACCCCAAGTAAACAAGAGAGAGCAATAGTTTGCAATTCATTTTGCAAATTTTTTCTCCCTATTTAATACATTTAAATATTTATTAACATGAATAGTGTTAAAACGTGTGACCATCTCATCTAAGATCTTAAACTGTTAGATAGATCATATTTTATATATTTAATTATTTCTTCAACACGCCCCTTCACGTGTAGGCTTTATTCATTTTTTATTGTCCAAGGATGTGAAAATTTATCTTTTGTAATGCCATGACAGTGAAACTCGAACCCAGGACCTCAACCTGATTTTAATACCATGTTAAAGCGTATGACTATATATCTCATCTAAACTCTTATAAATATTTATTAAGAACGACAACATGAATAGAGAAGCTTCCACCCATTCTTAATTCAGAAAATGGCATAAAGTATCCCTATCGTATGATAAATGATTTGTAAAAGCCCCCCATCCATCTATCCGTCTGAAAATATATAGGACATTATTTCTATTTTTAAATTTACCCCCGCGACTAACAGAACTCCATGTGGGCATCTCATTAAATGATGTGGCGTTCTTTCATTTGTCCACGTGGCTCAGTAGGACTGACATTGTATTTGGGTATTTTTCGACCCACTAAAATTATCCGACCCATTATTTTTTATGTGGGTCAGTTCTTTACCTTATACCCAATGACACATTCATTTTTACAATTTCTCTCATTTCTTCTATCTGAACCATCAAATGGAGATTTTAGGATTTCTTTAGGGTTCGTGGTTAGGTCCGATTTGGTACGCACAAAATAGGAACACCTTTGATTTCCAGTAATATCTTGCATTATCATTTGATTAAAGTAAATTGTAGGGTTGAAAAATATTTGGGAACTGACAAGTTTATGTCTGCTGCATGTGGTGTTTTTATGTTATCTGAGCTATTCTTTGTACCTTTCTAGAAATTTTATGTTACTTTTGTTTTTGGTAGTCCTTGTCGTGTTGGTCATACATATTAAATCTAGGGTTTTTGTTGATTTGTATAATTAATTGATGGTGGTGTTTCATATCTTTATATTTTTATTGTTTAAGCCTTGAATACTGCTGATGTGGTCCCATATTGCCTTTTTTATTATTGTTGAATGTGATTTTATCCGAAGGATGGTGGATAAAGTGAACTTGTATTTTAATTATGGGAGTGAGTGGGTAATAGAACCTACACTGTCTTATACTAAGAGACATATGCACTTATTGAGTGGTTATGAAGTAGATCATCTCTCTTATATTGATGTGTGTAGAGAATACACTGAAGTGATAGGATGTGTTGAGGTATAACAATTGATATTTCTTAACCCATCTGGGAGGTATTTTTTGTTAGATGGGTATGAAGGGATTAGGAAGATTCAAGCCCTAACTAATGATGGTTTCATTGATGTATAATTATTTGGTATTGACCTTTTGGATTATACTCTAAATATCCCTGTATTTACCCAGTTTGCAACAACAGATAGTGTACATATTGCTGTAGCTTCTGACTGTGATAGTAGTGAAGATGATATAGCTACTGCAAGTGTTGATAGGGATTATGATGGTGATGCCCTAGGTTTATTTTAGAGGCAGAAGAAGTGTGAGGTAACTGACCAACTTGATAGGTATAAAATATTGAAAAAAGGTATGACTTTCAAAGATCTTGCTGAAGCTAAGGAGGTTATTGATTATTATGTTGCTTCTAATAAGAGCAGCCTTCAGGTAGATAAGAGTGATAGGATAAGACTTTGATACAAGTGTCAGATTGAGTGTCTCTTTAAATGTATTATTATAAAGATAAAAACTTGGAGGGATGAACATGAATATGGTGAAGTTTTTGAGAACAGAAGAGCTAATCCTATTGCTTTAGCACATTATTTTAAGAGAAGGATTCAAAATAATCCAAAGTTTAAGGTTAAAGAGATGAAGGTTGATTTAGAGGATAGATTTAGTTTGAATGTGAGTGAATCAAAGTTAAAAAAGGTGAAGAGAAGAAATTGGAGGGCAGTTACTTGGATGAGTACAACAAGTTGGAGGCATATTCTTAAGAGTTAGAGGCAAACCAACCATGGTACTGATGTGGTGATATAGATATCCAAGGATGCAATGGAGGAAGGTAAGAGAATATTTATGAGGATGTATATCTCTTTTGAGGCCCTCAAGAGTAGATTCAAAGCAGGTTTGAGATCTTTTATAGGTCTAGATGGAACCTTTTTAAAAAGCGAATGCAAAGGAATGTTGTTAGTTGCTGTTGTTCAAGATTCTTACAAGCATATGTATCCACTAGCTTGAGCTGTAGTGGATAAGGAAACAAAGAGAACATGAAAAAAATGGTTGGTAGACCTAAAGTGAAATGTCAAGAGAGATGGATGAAGCTAGGAAAAGTATAAGGAGAATGGTCAACATCTAGGAAGGGTCTTCAAATTACTTGTGGTTTTTGTGGTAAGCCAAACCATGATAAAAGAAGTTGTCCATTAGCCAATAAGGTATACTTTCAATCTATTATTTGTACTTACAATCTATTTTTTGTACTCACAATATATTTGATTATAATTAATGTAAAAGAAAGCATAAGACCACACTCAAACAACTGAAGACCAAGAACTAGAATTTTTTATGGTTCCTAATCCAGGTTTTAAAGCACAAGACCAACAAATACCAAGACAGGCTAGCCAACCAACAATCCAGTCAGAACACTCATATGCCAAGTCAGCACTCCAGTCATGACACTTAGGCAGCTCAGATGCTAAGTCATAATATTCAGACAAGAAGAAGGCTTATTCAAGGCGACATTGGTGCAGAAGCTGACCCAATTTTGAGGCCTAAGGTTGTCTCTGATATTAAGACTAGACTTCAGCTAAGAATTAATAAATTCTGGGACTAGGAAGATACCATTCTGTCACGACCCAAATTCCATAACCGGTCGTGATGGCGCCTCTCGTGAAGACAAGGCCAGCCAACAACCCCAAATCCTCTTTTAACAGCTATTAACATAAATGAATAGAAATACTACTTAATGGCATTTAACTATTAATCTCATCCCAATACAACCCGACCGGGGTGTCACAAGTCACGAGCATCTAATGAGTAGGGACACTACTATTGGGCCAACAAAATATATATATACGAGGTAAAAACTAGAATACAAAGATGGAATGCGGTGCCGCGAACGCTGGCGGTCACCTTGCTCAACTACCACAATATGGCCTTCAGTCCTGCTAATAACCCGTTACCGGGTGAACAAAACCTGCAACTGCACGCAAGGTGCAGGGAGTAAAGTGAGTACTTCCAACTCAGTGGTAATAAGAGAGAATAATAACTGAGCGATAAGAAAACATGTACGGGCACGCCAAAATGCTATAAAAATACAGTACACCCTTTTTGAGAAAACCGTGATACTGTGAAAATCCTTTAGAAAAATCTCAAGATCAGTTAAAAATCTCTTTTGCAAAATCTTCTTTTCAAATATCCCTTTTTCTTTTTCAACAGCCTAGCATATGAATGCTATATCAGACAGAGCAAATCGGCTCATAAATCGGCCCCTCGGGCACAACACTCATTAACATATAATACCAGGATATCTGGTCAACAAGGCAAATAACAGTATGTATGCCGATGATACATGAGTGCTAAATGTCATGCCACGTAGTACAACAGGAGTAAATGCATGAATGCAATGCAATGTATATGAACGCCGCAGCGCGCAGCTCGATCCATTTGGGTACCCGCGCTCACTGTGGGGGTTCAGACTCCGGAGGGGCTCTTACAGCCCAAGCGCAATATCAATATCACACCGCTGCGGCGTGCAGCCCGATCCATGCATGTATATGCATATGCACACATAACGCTCGAGGCTTGAAAGCCTCCTCACATCACTCTTCATGCCCTCTCATATGGCCCTCAGCCTCAATCAGTCCAAAAATAGTCAAAAGCCCCTCGGGCATCAGTAAAACGGTAATGCTCAGCTCAAACAATAGTTCAAATATCCGTTAAAACTCCATGTTTGAGTAAAAATATAGCTGAGTTCATAAAACAGTGTAAATCACATGGACTGAGTTCAAAAATATTTCAAATAGTGAGGGAAACAGTGATGATAGTTTATAAAGAGTTCAAATAATCGGTAATAAGCCCCAAGTCATAATGATAACAATAATTAATTTGCAAATACGCGGTAAAAACCAACAACCAGGACGGACCAAGTCACGATCCCCAACGGTGCTCTACCCCACGCTCAGGTTCAGCGTGCAAGTCACCTCAATACAGCACTAAGATGTGCAAATCCGGGGTTTCAAACCCTCGGGATATCATTCACAAGTATTACTCACCTCGAACCGGTGGAATTCCTCGCTCGCGACGTCTTTGACCCTCAAATTGGCCTCCACGCACGTCGAATCTAACCAAAACCAGAGCGAACACATTACAATATGCTAAGGGAACCATACCCAATCGAAAACAATCGAAATATATCAAAAATCTCGAAACTAGTAAAGCCCGAGCCCCGGGCCCACTTCTCAAAAAATTACAAAATTTACATTTCCGGAATTCTCGTCTCGCCACGAGTCCGTACATACCAAGAACACCCAAATCGGACCACAAATGTCCCCTCAAATCCCAAATTTAGAATTTTTACTTTAAGCCCTAATTTCTTACAATTTGGCTATATTTTCATGAATTTCAAGGATGATTCTTCAATGAAGTCATGTATTTAACTCATAAAACTTACCTCCAATCGATTACCAGTCAAAACTCTTCAAAACCCTTGACAAATGCTCCCAAGCTCGTTCAAATATGGAGGAAAATAGCTTAACTCGTGGAACAAAATGACACTTTAAAACCTTTCTGCCCAGGCCTATTTCCGCTTCTGCGATACAAATGACGCTTATGCGACTTCCGCTTCTGCGGTTTCCTTCATTTTGCCCAGGACCGCTTCTGCGGTCCATTTTTCGCAAAAGCGATACCGCTTCTGCAGCTTTCTTACCGCATCTGCGGTTTTCCTTCAAGTCGCCCAGGACCGCTTCTGCGGCCCCTTAACCGTATCTGCGGAACCGCTTATGCGGTCCCTTTTCCGCAGATGCGGAAACAACAGAACCAGCAAAATCCAAACCTGAAGCCAAACTCAAAATTCTCCGTTTAACCACCCGAAATCACCCCGAGGACCCCGGGACCTCAACCAAAAATACCAACACATCCAACAACCTTATTCAAACTTGTTCCAATCCTCAAAACACATCAAAGAACGCTAAAACCATTAAAACACATTGGATTCAAGCCTAATTTTCTTCAAAACTTCCGAAACTCGCATTCGATCAAAAACCCGACCAAACGACGTCCGAATGACCCGAAAATTTGCAGACATAACCAAAATCACCTAACGAAGCTACTGCAACTCTTGAAATTCCATTCCGACCCTCGGATCAAAATCTCACCTACCAACCGGAATCCGCCAAAATTCAAACTTCGCCAATTCAAGCCTAATTCTACACCGGACCTCTAAATTCAATTCCGATCGGACTCCTAAGTCATAAATCATCCCCCGAAGCTAACCAAACCACCAGAATTCACATCTGAGTCCTCTAACCACATAGTCAACTTCCGGTTGACTTTTCTAATACAAGCTTCCTTCTAAGAGGCTATGTGTCTTATTCTCAACCAAAATCAATTCAATTACACCCGATCAACTCTAATACTGACATTGAGACATGAAGCAACACAATAAGGGGGAAACGGGGCAGTAACTCACGTGACGGCGGGCCGGGTCATCACACATTCATAGTTGATCACACCGGTAGCTCACAACTAACAAAACTGCCATACTCCCAAAAGAGAACTACCTGGAAGGGGAAGGAGGCAATGATAACGACTCAACTATTGGGTGTGAAAGATAAAAAGATTGGCAAACTTAAAGCTAGAAGAGGCAACGGGAGGGGCAAAGAGGAGGAGTGTAGCAAGAAATGATGGATGTAATATACATTAAAACCCCTTTTTTGCATGACTGTTCGAGTACATGATATTTGTTTATGTTCTAGGTCTTTAGACAAGTAAATATTGGGAAGTGGTACAGGTTTTTGGATCACACATTTACTTGTCTAATAGCAATATTTTGTTGGGCTTAAATCTTGAAATAATGTATATTTGCTACTCGATTAATGGCAATGTTTTTCTTGTCTATCTATAAAAGATATTTCTATTTGTTATTGTGATTGTCCGTGTATGAAAATTATAGTATGAGAGTGACTAGAATGGTAAAAAAAAACTTCATTCCATACCAATAGAAAATCATTACAAATGCAACATTACATCATTTGTAGAATTACAACATCTGAACCTAATACATAAACATCTGCAAATTACAACATTGATGGAATTACATAACAACCTAACTACACTACATTGTCTTGAAAACTAGCACCAACACAAAGACAACACAAGAAAACACAATAAACAACTTTATATTTTTAAGTTTATCCTCTATCCTAGCGACCTTCTCTAATTTTTCTGAATTAATTCCCTCCACCTCTTCCATTAGTTTCTCTACTTTTAGTTTTTCAGCAGAAACAACATCTTCCAAGTTAGCCACCATCTTCTTAAGATAATTTCTTTCAACTTCCACTGACTTTAATGAAGTATTCAAATTATGAATTAACATCGTCGCATGTGGTGGCATCTCTTCATCTCACCATTCGCACAAACTAGATGAAGCTTTCTCCTCAAAACGAGGGCACTTATAGAATCGACGATCACAGTTCAAATGAGTCTTAGCATAAAATGATCTGCAATTAAACCACAACCATAACGACTCGACGAACCAAAAGAGATAGAATTTTTTGACATTTGAATTTTTTGTTATTCAATAAAGGCAGAACTTTTACAGCCAACCACAAGATTCAAAGGAAAAAGACAAGATTTAATTAGTTGTAAAAGAGAAATCTTGGGGAAGAAGAATCGGGTAAGCAACCTGATGACCTAGGTTCTAAATCGGGGAAGAAGATGAGTAAAATATGTGGGTATAGTGCTAAAAAAGTGGGTATAAGATAAAAGGAATAGGTCGGATCGGTTTAATGGGTCGAACAATACCCAAATACAATGTCAGCTCCACCGAGCCATGTTGTCACGACCCAATTTCCCCTCCGTTGGGTTTCGTGATGGCACCTAGTCTTAAGGACTAGGTAAGACTAATAATTGCAGAATAACAACCATGAATAATAGCATCTCAAATTCTTCTGAAATAAAATTCTTATACAATGAACATCTTCCCAAAATCCGGTAGTATAAGTCATAAGCTCTATAGAGTTTTTCACTACCATTTCTAAACACAACCGTAAGGAAATAAGTACAGTAGCGAGAATATAAAATAAGAAGGTGACTCCGAAGCCTGCGAACGCTGTAACAGGTTTACCTTGAGACTTCACCGCAACGAATAGCTACTATCGACCAAATACCTGGATCTGTACACAAAAATATACAGAAGTGTAGTATCAGCATAACCGACCCCATGTGTTGGTAAGTGCCTAGCCTAACCTCGGCGAAGTAGTGACGAGGCTAGGGCCAAACTACCAAATAAACCTATGCAAGATAGCGTACAAAATAATAGGAAGCAGATAACAATGATGGCAACAATGATCAACCAGTGATATAAATAGCAGGCAACAAGAACAACATAATTATTTCTCAATAAATAATAAATACAAGTGTACTCAGTTAATGAAGTCCTTCAAATATAAATCTTTCGCCTATAAATCTTTCAAGTAATAATCTCTAAGCTAACATGCCATTATAAATATATTTCCTTCAAATAAATATCTTTCAAATAAGCTTCTTTCGAATATAATTCTTTCGAGTAAAGGTCACCTTGTGGCGCCTCATTTCATAATCATAATAATATAGATCTCATTCCACTTTTATATTTTACGGCATCTCGTGCCCATATTTGTATTACAACCGCACGGACAACTCACGTGCCATTAAATAAAACTATAATATTTTCCCTGGAACCTTGTGCCCACATATTTCTATCTCGCATTGCATAACAGTATTCTCATGTTACTCAGTTCATAGGTTCCATACCCAACACAATTAAGAATATTCAAGGAGCCTCGTTCGCTTAACATAAAGTAGAGTACAACTTCCGACTTAATTAGGATATCAACAAGAAAAGGTGAAGTTATTCTTTTTCGAAATCATTTGATAAAGAAAATACCATTTTCAATTAAAGTACAGAATTATGAATCATTAACTTTAATACGAGAAATCAATAAATCAATACATAGTAAAAATTCCATTTTTAGTAAGGCACAACCTCAAACGGCTTAAGGAAAATTTAGTTGAGAAATCCCTTGGGTTAAAAATATAACAATTGTTGAAATTTAAAATATTGAAAGCTATATTTAAATGTGGTGAGGTATTGAAAACAATACGAATTCCAACACAAAGGATCACAGCAATAAGGAAAATTCTAAACTGTTAAAACACTTGAATTGATAACAACAATTAAACACAACAAACAGGAAGTGCACGACACCACCCTTCGTGCTTTAACTCACGTCCTCACCATAAGAATCAAAATTCACTTTTAATCGTTCTTGTTGCGGCGTGCAACCCGATCCCTATCATTTATTACTGTTGCGGCGTGCAACCCGATCCAAATATATAATAATTGTTGCGTCGTGCAACCCAATCCAAATATATAATAATTATTGCGGCGTGTAACCCAATCCAAATATATAATAATTGTTGCAGCGTACAACCCGATCTAAATATATAATAATTATTGCGGCGTGCAACCCGACCCCATTTCATATATCTCGTGGTAGGCGTACCACCCGCTCCCATTTCATTATATCTCGTTGTAGGCGTACCACCCGCTTCCATTTTATTATATCTTGTGGTAGGCATATCACCCGCTCCCATTTTATTATATCTTGTGGTAGGCGTACCACCAGCTCCCATTTACAAACCAACAAATAAATAATCACATATAATACCGGCAAGGGAATAAGAGCAATATAATAACATCCCGAATATTTCAATAATATCCCGGCAAAGGAACAATAATATCAAAATAATAACATTCCGGAAAGGGAACAATAATATTTCAATAATATTCCGGCAAGGGAACAATAATATCAACACAATAATATCCGGGAAAGGGAACTATAATATCAAAATAATAATAACATATGAAGCGCAATAAACCACAACGGAGTCATAACAATTATAATACAAGACTCACGGGCATACTTGATACCAACATATAGATACTCGTCACCATGCCTATATGTCGTACTCCACAATTAACATGTAACAAATAAGACACAACTCTTAATCCTTCAAGCTAAGGTTAAACCAAACACTTACCTCGCTTTGCAACCAATTCGAAATTTCCATCAAGCCTTTGCCTCGCGAATTCGTCCGAAGATTCAAATCTAGTCATAATAATTCAATATACCCAATATAAATCGTAAGAATTAATTCCATATGAAAGTACTAATTTTCCAACAAAAATCCAAAATTTAACTCAAAATCGCCCGTGGGGCCCACGTCTCGATATCCGACAAAACTCACAAAATCCGACTACCCATTCAACCACGAGTCTAACCATACCAATTTTACCAAAATCCGACATCAACTCGACCCTCAAATCTTCAAATTAAACCAAGAGGGTTTTCAAAAATTTACCAACTTAAATCACCAATTAAATGTTAAAAACAACGATGGATTCGAGTAATCTAACTAAAATTGAGTTAAGAACACTTACCTCGATGTTTTCCTTGAAAATCTCTCGAACAATCGCCTCACCCGAGCTCCAAATCATCAAAAATGGAAAATGGGACGAAGTTTGAACTTTATTCTGCTTCTCATGGATTTGTTCTTCGCGTTCGCGGTCCTCCATAGTTCCAAAAATTCATTTTCCAAACTCTGCTCGGACAACCTCTAGTGTAATGGTTATAAAGTTTTACACACAACTCCAAATGTTATAATATGTTTCTGAACACTAGATTCAAATAACTACAACTGTTGTTTTTGAATCATCGCCAAATTCATTATAGATTGAGAGATATGATCTTCCGAAGTAAGACCTGCGCAACAGAATTTCTTCTTCTACGCGAACGCGAGGCACTATTCGCGAACGCGAAGAACAAAATACGAGATGCAAAATCCTTCTTCGCGAACGCGAAGAACAAATTCTCAGAAGCCAGATTCTTCTTCGCAAATGCGAGAGGACCCTCGTGGACGTGAAGAACAACACCAGATACCAGCTTCAGCTATTGCAAAACAACCCGAAATGATCCGAAATCACCCCGAATCACACCCGAGGACCCCGGGACCTCAACCAAACTTGCCAACCAATCCTAAAACATCATTCAAACTTGTTCCAATCTTCGGAATGCTCAAAACAACATTAAAATACAAATGTTACATTGGATTCAAGCCTAAGAATTCCAAAAACTCTCAAATTACTTTTTCGATCAAAAAGTCTATCAAACCTCGTCCGAATGACCTGAAATTTTGCACACACGTCACATTCAATACTACGAAGCTACTCCAACTTCCGAAATTTCATTCCGGCCCTCGGATCAAAATCTCACTATCGAACCGGAAACTTCTAAAATTCAACTTTCGGCATTTCAAGCCTAAATTAGCTATGAACCTCCAAAACACAATCTGAACACGCTCCTAAACCCGAAATCACCCAAGGAAGCTAACAGAACCATCGAAATTCCATTCCAAGACCGTCTTCACACTTTTCCGACTACGGCTAAATTTCCAGAACTTAAGCTCTCATTTAGGGACCAAGTATCCCAAAACTCTCCGAAACTACAAAGAATTCCTCCCGGCAATTTACAATTGTAGAAACAAATATGGGGAATGCATTTAATAGGAGATCGAGACATAAATTCTTAAAATGACCGATCGGGTCATTACATTCTCCACCTCTTAAACAAACGTTCGTCCTCGAACGTACTATGAATTATTCTGAGGTTGCCAAATTGATTATTTTACTATTACACCTATACTCTCGGTTGATCTCATGTTACCGCATTCGGCATAACCCAACAACACCATCTCAATTGAGATTATTGCATTTATCTATATTTGTAAACTTTAAGACCAAATTTCTTACTCTCCAAACATTTTCAAAATGGTCCAAAGTTTCCCATCACCACACGGTATTATTCTCATGTCAATACACATCAACTTTTAATAGCACTCACCTTTTTAACCCACTTAGGGTTATTCCTCCTCAAATACACAATGTAACTCATCTCTTTCTTCGCACATCTCAATATCCCAAAAAATTTCTATCTCCCAAATTTTTCAGAAATTTCGACAGAGTCTCCCCTGTAATTGGGACTATCCACCTGTCAGAGTAACACCCAAACAACTCATAACAACACATCCATAACTCAATAATACTCCTCAATGTATATATCAATAGCACTAGTCTCCGCATTACAAGTACGATATTATCATAATGATATCTGGACATGACACACATCATATGCATGACCTTAACCATATCTTTGGTTTTAATAGTTGTACATAATCGATTAAAAATTGCCTATTAACCTCATGTCAACAAAATCTTGTTTCAAACCTCCATTTTACTAACAACAAGACATGAAGATCTCATAGTTACTTACGTAACTTAACGGCTCACATTTAACGCCATCTGTGCACTCATCTTGTAGGCTAGAACTCAATAATTATAGTACAATTTGACAAATTATGCCCAAAGATATTCATATGACAATTTTCAAATAAGTCTCATAGGCATGACTCCCTATAAGTACTATAGTACAAATTTTTAATTTTTCACAAGGGAGAATTGTAAACACATAAAATTTTCACCACAAGGACCTCGTCCTTATATAATATCCATTACAGCTTGTAGCTGGGTTATATATCTCATATCATATAAAAAAAATACGAGGATCTCGTCCTCAGCTCCGTACCACAAGTAATATGCACATTGTGCCAACTAAAATTTTTTATTTCCTTTCCTTTTATTCTAAATAAATTCAGTCAAACAAAATCACAACATATAATGAATCCTCACACTGATAGGGAATAAAATTCGCAATTTAAATCAATTTTTTTTCCTGAAATCACATCTCAGCTATTTTAAGTGACTAACACATAATGATAAACATAACTATCTCCATATAATCTCCAAATAGGAGTACTCACATAAGTAGATTTTTGGATTACAAAGTTCATTCATGATTGGAGCATATTAGGAGGGCTCGCCTCGATACTCAGAACCGAATCAAGTTAAGAAAATTGTTACTTGTAACGATATCATCTGGTGGTGTAGTGACCTCAGCTATACCATAGAAAATATATCAGCGGGTTGAGCTCCACCTCTTAAGCGCCATCTACCCACTTTTCCTCCACCCTTAATTGGTAGTGTAAGTAGAGTAGTAACTGTAATGGAATACGTGGCACGTGTGCTCTGATGGAATAGATTTCTCCCAAGTCTAGGACAATTTCTCAGGATGTTCCTAGTATCACCATATTCATAACAACCCATCCGCAGTTCGACTGCTTATACTGAGTATATACCGGATAACTTAAATAACCATTACAGGGAATTCCATGCCACTGGTACATTAAAACATAATTGCCCCACGCGAGTGTTCTGATTAACATTAAGCACTGCGAGTATACTGAATATGTTTCTATGACCCCGAATTATTAAGGACGCGGGAATATCTCAAGTCTCATCACTATCTCGTTTAAATCTCAGCTCTTGATCATATATAAATTTTGGAAAATCTTTCAATACCACATAAATACATCTCAGGCCAAAATTGATATAACACATGACCCCGCAAATCTGATCGTTGATAGTGGACTCCCCTCACTTGTGCAAAATCATAAGACACATTCCCGACGATCCATAATATTAACCTTCACCCCTCGTATGACACCAGTCATAGGACACCTAAAGCCATTTACTTGGCGATTGTCATCCTCATGATAGTTAGACTCACTTCCTCCGGTGCCTCTACTGCTAGTATGTACTCTTCGCTAATTAGAAATCCCATACGAACCACATAGTCTCTAATACCACTAACTATCTTTAGACCTACATCCACCTGTAATGGTTAGGCAACCAATCAAACATTCTTGAGATTTTTACTTATCGACTAGATGTCAAAATCTGATGCACCCCCATGCGGACAACTGAAATATCTCTTTGCACTTCCATAACCTCGATTCTGAATAACACATGGTAACAATGGTTGAGCAACCCTGTCTCTCTTATAAACCCTTTATTTTTTTTATTTTTTATTTTACTGTATCACAAACCATTGGCGTAGTGTGCAATTTCATACACGAGTGAATGCAAAAGAACATAAGATATATGCTTCAAGCTGAATAAATGACGCACGATAAGGAATCAAAGAAGTGGAATATTTTTTCCTACTAGTTCCGTAGCCTATCGAAGATAAGGACAGACGTCTCCGTACCGATCCGCAAGACTCCACTAAACTTGCTTATGACTTGTAGCACCTATGAACCTAGAGCTCTGATACAAACTTATCACAACCCAATTTCCCCTCCGTTGGGTTTCATGATGGCACCTAGTTTTAAGGACTAGGTAAGCCTAATAATTGCAGAATAACAACCATGAATAATAAAATCTCAAATTCTTCTGAAATAAAAATCTTTCCAAAACCCGGTAGTACAAGTCATAAGCTCTATAGAGTTTTTTTTCTACCATTTCTAAACATAAACCGTAAGGAAATAAGTACAGTAGTGAGAATATAAAATAAGAAGGTGACTCTGAAGCCTGCGAATACTACAACATGTTTACCTTGATACTTCACCACAACGAATAGCTACTATCGACCAAATACCTGGATCTGCACACAAAATATACAGAAGTGTAGTATCAGCACAAACCAACCCCATGTGCTGGTAACTGCCTAGTCTATCCTCAGTGAAGTAGTGACAAGGCTAGGACCAGACTACCAAATAAACCTGTGCAAGATAGCGTACAAAATAATAGGAAGCAGAGAACAATGATGGCAACAATGATTGTAGGCAACAAGAACAATATAATTGTTTCTCAACAAATAATAAATACAAGTGCACTCAGTTAATGAAGTCCTTCAAATATAAATCTTTCGCCTATAAATCCTTCAAGTAATAATCTCTAAGATAATATGTTTTTTAATAAATATATTTCCTTCAAATAAATATATTTCAAATAAGCATCTTTCGAATATAATTCTTTCGAGTAAAGGTCACCTTGTGATGCCTCATTTCATAATTATAATAATATAGGTCTCAGCCCACTTTTATATTTTACGGCATCTCGTGCCCATATTTGTATTACAACCGCACGGACAACTCACGTGCCATTAAATAAAACTATAATATTTTCCCCGGCACCTTGTGCCCACATATTTCTATCTCGCATTGCACAACAATATTTTCATGTTACTCACTTCATAGGTTCCATATCCAATACAATTAAGAATATTCAAGGAGCCTTGTTCGCTTAACATAAAGTAGAGTACAACTTCCGACTTAATTAGGATATCAACAAGAAAAGAGGAAGTTATTTTTTTTCGAAATCATTTGATAAAGAAAATACCATTTTCAATTAAAGTACAGAATAGAATGAATCATTACCTTTAATACGAAAAATCAATAAATTAATACATAGTAGAAATTCCATTTTTAGTAAGTTACAACCTCAAACTGTTTTAGGAAAATTTAGTTGAGAAATCCCTTGAGTTAAAAATGTAACAATTGTTGAAATTTGAAATATTGAAAGCTACATATAAATGTGGTGAGGTATTGAAAACAATACGGATTTCAACACAAAGGATCACATCAATAAGGAAAATTCTGAACTGTTAAAATACTTGAATTAATAACAACAATTAAACACAAAAAACAGGAAGTGCACGACACCACTCTTCGTGCTTTAACTCACGTCCTTGCCATAAGAATCAAAATTCACTTTTAATCTTTCTTTTTACGACGTGTAACCCGATCCCTATCATATATTACTGTTGCTGCGTGCGAGCCGATCCAAATATATAATAATTGTTGCGGCGTGCAACCCGATCCAAATATATAATAATTGTTGCGGCGTGCAATCCAATCCAAATATATAATAATTGTTGCGGCGTGCAACCCGATCCGACAACAACAACAACAACAACCTAGTAAAATCCCACAAGTGGAGTCTGGGGAGGGTAGTGTGTACGCAGACCTTACCCCTACCCCGAAAGGGTAGAAAGGCTGTTTCCGAAAGACCCTCGACTCAAGATCATAAAAAGACAAAAGAAGAGAGTATTAGATTCACCGCGGAAATCATATGGTAAAGTAACATAGAAAGCATGAAAGAAAAAAGAAAATAATAATAATAATTCAAAGCAAAAACGATGGTTTGTAATTGGATCCTGCATCGAAAATAGAAAATAGTAAAACACGACATTGCCCCTAGCTATCTTAGACAAAAACCCACCGAACTAGGCTCACAAAGGTACAAAGTAACGCAAGAGTCAACTACCTCCTAGCCTACAACCGTAATACGCGACTTCCATAACTTCCTGTCCAGTGCCATGTCCTCGAAAATTTGAAGCCTCGCCATATCCTGCCTGATCACCTCTTCCCAATACTTCTTAGGCCGCCCTCTACCTCTTCTCGTGCCTTCCACGACCAGCCGCTCACACCTCCTTACTGGAGCATCTGGGCTTTTCCTCTGTACATGTCCGAACCATCTGATCCTCGCTTCCCGCATCTTGTCATCAATAGGGGCCACGTGCACCTTCTCCCGAATGTCGTCATTCCTAATCTTATCCTTTCTAGTGTGCCCACACATCCACCTCAACATCCTCATTTCAGCTACTTTCATCTTTTGGATATGTTAGTTCTTAACAGGTCAACACTCAACCCTATACATTATTGCCGGTCTAACCACCGCTTTATAGAACTTACCTTTGAGTATCGTTGGCACTCTCTTATCACACAAGACTCCAGATGCTAACCTCCACTTCATCCATCCTACACCAATAAGGTGAGTGACATCCTCGTCGATCTCCCCTCCCCCGTGGATAACCAACCCAAGGTACTTGATCCAAATATTTCATAACTGTTGTGGTGTGCAACCCGATCCCATTTCATGTATCTCGTGGTAGGCGTACCACCCGCTCCCATTTTATTATATCTCGTGGTAGGCGTACCACCCGCTCCCATTTTATTATATTTTGTGGTAGGCGTACCACCCGATCCCATTTTATTATATCGTGTGGTAGGCGTACCACCCACTCCCATTTAAACCAACAAATAAATAATCACATATAATCCCGGCAAGGGAATAAGAGCAATATAACAACATCCTGAATATTTCAATAATATTCCGGCAAGGGAACAATAATATCAAAATAATAACATCCCGGCAAGGGAACAATAATATTTCAATAATGTCCCGGCAAGGGAACAATAATATCAACACAATAACAACCTAGTAAGGGAACAATAATATCAAAATAATAATAACATATGAAATGCAATAAACCACAACGGAGTCATAACAATTATAATACAAGACTCACGAGCATACTTGACACCAACGTATAGATAATCGTCACCATGCCTATATATCGTACTCCTTAATTAACATGTAACAAGTAAGACACAACTCCTAATCCTTCAATCTAAGGTTAGACCAAACACTTAACTCGCTTTGCAACCAATTCAAAATTTCCAACAAGCCTTTGCCTCGCGAATTCGTCCGAAGCTTCAAATCTAGTCATAATAATTCAATATACTCAATATAAATCGTACGAATTAATTCCATATGAAAGTACTAATTTTCCAACAAAAATCCAAAATTTAACTCAAAATCGCCCGTGGGGCCCACGTCTCGAAATCCGACAAAACTCACAAAATCCGACAACCCATTCAACCACGAGTCTAACCATACCAATTTTACCAAAATCCGACATCAACTCGACCCTCAAATCTTCAAATTAAACCAAGAGGGTTTTCAAGATTTTACCAACTTAAATCACCAATTAAATGTTAAAAACAACGATGGATTCGAGTAATCTAACCAAAATTGAGTTAAGAACACTTACCCCGATGTTTTCCTTGAAAATCTCTCGAAAAATCCCCTCACCCGAGCTCCAAATCATCTAAAATGGAAAATGGGACGAAGTTTGGAATTTATTCTGCTACCCAGGGATTTGTTCTTCGTATTCGCGGTCCTCCTCTCGCGTTCGCGGTCCTCCAAAGTTCCAAAAATTCATTTTCCAAACTCTGCTCGGACAGCCTCTAGTGTAATAGTTATAACGTTTTACACACAACTCTAAATGACTATTATAATATGTTTCTGAACACTAGATTCAAAGTGATACAACTATTGTTTTTGAATCATCTTCAAATTCATTGTAGATTGAGAGATATGAGCTTCCGAAGTAAGACCTGCACAACAGAATTTTTTTTTTACACGCGAACGCGAAGCACTATTCGCGAACGCGAAGAACAAAATCCGAGATGCAAAATCCTTCTTCGCGAATGCGAGGCTCTCAGAAGCCAGATTCTTCTTCGCGAACACGAGAGGACCCTGGCGAACGCGAAGAACAACATCATACACCAGCTTCAGCTATTGCAAAACAACCTGAAATGATCCGAAACCACCCCGAATCACACCCGAGGCCCCCGGGACCTCAACCAAACTTTTCAACCAATCCTAAAACATCATTCAAACTTGTTCCAATCTCCGGAACGCTCATAACAACATCAAAACACAAATTTTACATCGGATTCAAGCCTATGAATTCCAAAAACTCTCAAATTACTTTTTCGATCAAAAAGTCTATCAAACCTCGTCCGAATGACCTGTAATTTTGCACACACATCACATTCAACACTACGAAGCTACTCCAACTTTCGGAATTTCATTCCGGACCTCGGATCAAAATCTCACTATCGAACCGAAAACTTCTAAAATTCAACTTTCGACATTTCAAGCCTTAATTAGCAATGAACATCCAAAATACAATATGAACATGCTCCTAAACCCGAAACCACCCAACGAATAACAGAACCATCGGAATTTCGTTCCGAGACCGTCTTCACACTGTTCCGACTACGGTCAAATTTTCAGAACTTAAGCTCTCATTTAGGGACCAAGTGTCCCAAAACTCTCCGAAACTCCAAAGGATTCCTCCCGGCAACTCACAATTGCATAAACAAATACGGGGAATGCATTTAATAGGGGATCGAGACATAAATTCTTAAAATGACCGGTCGGGTCATTACACACGTGGACAAATGAAAGAACGCCACATCATTTAATGAGATGCCCACATAGAGTTCCGTTAGTCGTGAGGGTAAATTTGAAAATAGAAATAACGTCCTGTATATATTTTCAGACGAATAGATAAATATGAGCTTTTATAAACCATTTACCATACGATAAGGGGTTTAAGCCCCTTTTCCGTTCTTAATTTAACATGAAAAATACTGTTACGTTCAAATTGTATCAAAATGGGATGAATAAAACTATTTTGAACAACTAAAAAAAATAAACAACTGAATTATTATTGACGGAGCCCATACTCTTTCAATTTCCTTTGAAATTGAAACCTTTGGTCAAGGTTTCTTT
The DNA here is from genome assembly GCA_026770625.1 of Nicotiana glauca. NCBI lineage: Eukaryota > Viridiplantae > Streptophyta > Magnoliopsida > Solanales > Solanaceae > Nicotiana > Nicotiana glauca. The sequence continues at coordinate 5,695 of MU711048.1, read as the reverse complement.
TATTATCAACAGATTGTCGAAATAAGTGTGGCTAAATTTCGATTTCTTTTATAATTGTGACTATTTTTAAATGACCAATTATAAATCTGGATATATTTGAATTTCTCCCGATCAATAGACTATCGAAACAAGTTCTGTATTGATTTGATGAATGTAAAAATCTTTCGGGAAGCACATGTACATGAATATTGCTATAATTATTCATCTAAATACTAAACTTTAATTATGTTAGTACTATATATTTTTATAGTTACTGCAAGTGCGTGATAAAGTTTGTACTTCGCTACGAAAGTTTTTTGTCTCTAAATTGGTAGCTATATCATTTTGAAGCAAGCCCATTGTTTTAGCAACAAAATTATGTTCAAACTATCATGGCTAAAATATTACAACTGCTACAGTAATTTTAAATTCATAGTAAAAGCTTAAAATTAGCTACACCATTTATTGTAGCTATTTAAATTCGTGGCTATATCATCTTGTCATGATAATTAGTTATAGCTATATTACTGCCGCGGATTTTATAAATTGAAGCAAAGATGTTCATTTAGCTACAAGATTTCGATTCACATAAATTATTGTAGCAAAAAATACTTTGTCGCTATAACAACTTCAAACACGTGGCAAAAACAAATAATCAGCTACAAATCTTTAGAATAGCAATAAATTTGTAGCTATTTTGACAGCTATATATTGCCGCGATAGTTAGAAACTATAGGAAAAATGAGAAATTAGCTTTGTTAGTTTGACTTGTGTAGCTAGGAAATTTTACGAAATTCTAAATAGCTACCAAATTGTAATTTTTGTGGCTAATATTCGGTAATAGCCATGTTTTTTAAATTTGTAGCTAAGAATCTGTAGATATAAATGCATGTTGTATTGTAATATCTGAGCAATCATATCAACGCAGTTTATCCACTTAAATGTCGCAAAATGTCACGTCATTAATATTTTCTAGAATATTTTAATGGTTGGAATTTTGATTCTGATTATTTAGATGCCCTGCGGAAGTATAGCATTTCACATTATCTTAGACAGGGGCGGAGGCTGGGGATAAACACCCTTCGTCGAAAAATTACACTATATATATAAGGCAAAATTTATTTTTTATCTTTATATATTAAGTTTTGAACACCCTTGACACAAGGCAAATGTTTGGCTCAGTGGTCAAGGGTGTTTAACATGTGTAGAAGATCCCAGGTTCGATTCCCGTGAGCTGCAATCCAATTTTTTTTGAACACCCTTAGTATATATCCTGCTTCCGCCACTGATCTTAGATGTTAGTTTTACTCTTTATGTAATCGAAAGTTAGTGTTACTTATTCTCACACCAGAATATTAGAATAGAACGATAATGATTTACCAAAGAATGATGCTGATCATAATGTATCTTGAAACTTAAAATTAAACATTTTTGCGTATTGTGCATGTATGATTTAAAGGATAAGACAACTATCATGATTTAAACTATATGATTATTATTATCCACACATGACATTCTAACTCTAGTAGCAAAGAGTTTAAATACACTTTGAACATATTCCAAAACCTCTTTTGTAAGTGTCATTAATAGGCCTAAACTTCTAGATGTCTTACGTATTGTTTTTATCTTAAATGTGGATTTAAATTTTTTGACTCGTCATCTTTAATTCGACCTTCGACGAAATATTCCCTTTTGTCTAAAGTACGTGTACCAATTGTATTACTCAACTGCCACATCCTTTTCTGTTGACAGTTGAAGTCAAGTCTTTCATCACTTAAACAACTTTCCTTATAATGTAAGATTACCCAATTATTTTACGAACTCACACCTTATTAATATGATATTGGATATAGTGATAATATTACAAAAATAACCAAAGTACTACAACAACAATAACAACTTCACTTAGTGGGGTTTGAGGAGGGCAGTGTGTACGCAGACCTTACCCCTATTATGGGGTAGAGAGGCTGTTTCCAAAGGGAGAAATTTAAAAATAGCCAGATTTATAACTGGTCGTTCAAAAATAGCCCAATTTCAAAAGTAATCGAAATTTAGCTACTTTTATGTAAAGATAAATCTGAGTAAAAGTACTGTTCAAAACCCGAAAAATACTCCAGTATATTATGCTGGAGTTCCATCATAAGTATACTTGAACTCCAACATATTATACTGAAGTTCCAGGATATTGTACTGGCTATTTTTGATTGACCAGTCCGAAAACTGGCTATACCGTGCTATTTTAACGTTTTCAAATAGACCCCCGACATCCTTCCCTCCAAGAACTTCCCACCTTGCTCTTGGGGAGACTCGAACTCACAACCTCTTGGTTGGAAGTGGAAGTTGCTTACCATCAGAGCAACCCCTCTTATCAAAAAAATAACCAAAGTAAGCTACAAATATTAAAATAAAAAATAAAATGCCGATGAGGCGCACATATTGTGAAAACTTTGAAATATTTATTAATGATATAGAATAATTTAGACACTCAATATATTTTGATATATTGATTAGTTGAATATACATACAAAATTAAAGAAATATTACACTATAACATCACTTTAAAAGATAATTACTGTATGTAATAGGTGCGATAAGGCTGTTAACTTACTATAATACGAATTAAAACATATTAATATTGTATAAAATTTGTACTCTGTCAATGTATATATAGTTAAATCCTATTTTAATGTTGATTATTACTTAAACCAAATCACATGACAAATAGACACGACGAACACTTCAACCGAAGGGTTCTCTCCCAACCTCACAAAGAAAAGGACAAAAGGCGTTAGAAAAAAGAAAGAATAAAAATAACAAGAAACTTTCCACTACTTTAAAACTATTATATTCATCTAGAATTTAGCAAACACAATCCCACAGGTTTTCTCTAGTGCAGCCCCACACGCATTCATACCGAGCAGATTTAAATTATAAATACTATAAAGTGTAAATTTTCTAAGCAATCAATAATTTTATTTTGTGATAGTATATAAATACTAATTTTATCATATTACCAATTAACATTAACACGTAATTACCTAATAAGTTCTCATATAACCCATTTGAAAAGAATGAACCTTTAACTATTTGGGGTGTTAGACAAAATTTTCTTCGATCATATTTTTTACAAATAGTTTTTAAATATTTTGAATTATTAACCATTGTAACTTATAATTAGAGGCGGATCCAGGATTTAAAGTATATGGGTTTCTGTCATATTCTCAAATTAATATACAATAATAACTGGGTTCACAGTTAAATATTTATAAATATTTAGTGGATTTTTAATAGAAATATAGAGTCTACGCAAAAGCTACTGGGTTCCCGTAAACCCGATAGCTGCTCTCTAGATCCGCCACTGCTTATAATACCTTTATGTAATTTTTGACCATGTAAATTTAATTTCAAAAAACTTAAAGAATTTATGTCCGAATTCATATCTAAAATTAATCAGGTTGATCCTCGTACTACAAGCGATTCAAACAAATTTAAATGAAAGGAGTGATATATAGTAAAATTTAAGAGTTTAATCCGTTAGTATAAAACAATTTTTTACACAGTTTAGTCACATTTACCTGTGGCAGTAACTAGTAGTAAGTATCCTTTTTATTTTCTAAATTATAAATTTCATATTTTAATTAAGCAAGCCTACCCGTAAGTATTCTTTAGGTGAGTAGAACTTAAATTCAAAATTTAAACTCATAGCAAAATCCCTCGTAAATTATATACCTTAATTAGCTTCCCCTCATTCCTCCCCTTTTCCCTTTTTCAACGGCGTGTATATCGTCAAACCCTTTGACTCAACAGTCTCAAACGTGCGAATTCCATATTATAAAAATCTTATACTGTATACTTTTCTTCTCTAGTCCGTGTGCCTTTTCTCTCACATATATATAAACACCCATTCACACACACATTCTCAAGAAACCCAATATCAAGATTTTCTTGTTTCAAACTAAGTAGTTTTTTTTATTACAATTCTCTATGGGAAACTTTACTTCATGCACTGTTATACCAACAATAAGGAATTCAAAAGCAGCCAGAGTTGTTCTACCAGGAGGAGAAATCAGACAATTTCGTGAACCAATAAAAGCAGCAGAACTCATGTTAGAGAATCCAAATAATTTTTTAGTGAATTCAAGTTCGTTAAATATTGGTCGTAGATTTTCAGCTTTGTCTGCAGATGAAGATTTGGAGTTTGGAAATGTTTATATTATGTTTCCAATGAAGAGAGTGAATTCAGTTGTGACAGCTTCTGATATGACTGTGCTTTTATTAGCTGCTAATTCTGCTGCTAAGAGAATTTCTGGTGGAAATGTTAAGATTTCGCCGGAAGTGTCAGCGCCGGCGCCGGAGGCAACGCCGGAGATCAACGCCGGTGGACGGAATTCGGATGGTGTTGAAGGGTTTCCGGTGGAGCATGAGTTGAAGTATAGATTATCATGTAGATCAAGGAAACCTTCGTTGGAGACTATATTGGAAGAACCAGTTTGTTGTAGATGAAAATTTTAATAAATTGTTTTGGACTCAGATTTTTGGTGAATATTTATTTTAAAAAGAAAAGAGATTTAGTTTAATGTGAAAAGAAAGACATTTACATTTTATATATATGCACTAAATACTGTGGCAAGTTCAGAATTTTGAAGAATAGATATCCAAGACGTGTAATATGGACGACAATTTTAATGTCTATATTCGCCTTAATGTATGATATTTATATGTGCATGAATATTTATTAATGTATGGTAGGGTTCAAAATGTTATGTGCACAAATATTTAATGGCATAATGCTTATGCTAAGTATAAACTTGTAGAAGAAAATGATACACCTAGAGGCCATAACGATTACCAAATAAACTTGGAGGGCCATACTATGCAACTTTAAAATGCCCCTCAGCCGGTTAATCGTTTGAGGAAAACTATATTATATAGTCGCTCCAAAAATATTAGCCCGAAAAAAATATATTTATTTTATATTAATGAGTAATGTATTTATTATACATAATCAATATATATATATATATATATATTTATTATATTTGATAGCTCTTTTCTTTATGAGCTCCAAATTTCGTTCTGAAATAGGGGACTGAGACCTTTTTATTTTTAGTTACATAAGGATTTAGGGAAGAGAAAAAGAGAAGGAAAAAACTGAATCTACACCTACTTTGAGACCTAATATTGTTTTTCCAGAAGCAATAGAATATTCAATATGGATTGGCCATGTCTGTACGTATTAGGAGAACACTTCCTTTGACCTTGAAGGCTTCGTTTGTTTGTATCTAATGGAGGTTCGAATCTTAATCATTTAGATCTCAGACATTAAGTGCGTTTGTTTTTAAAATCTGAATCTTAATTATTCAGATCTTAATCATTAAGTGTGTTTGTTTTTTTACTTCACAAAATCATTTAATGGGTCTGAATAGGTCTGTATAATTAAGATCTATAACAAAGACTTAATTTTATTAGGATGCTATCATATATTCATTATTAACTGCCACCACTGCCTACCATTATCCACCACCACCTCCACCACCACCACGCCACCATCATCCTCAATCATAGCCGCCACCATTATCGACTCCGACCACCATTATTCTCACCCACAATCAACACTCATCCACCTCAACTGCCACAACTAACTGTCACACCTCCTTTTGGCGCTACCGCACCCCGCGAAGGGCGTGGTAGAAGGGAGTTTTTTCCAATTAAAGGA
>MU711047.1:32076-51246 GCA_026770625.1 Nicotiana glauca | reverse complement strand
TTGATGTTCGTGTTTATGGTTCCCTGCCTTACATACTCAGTACTTTATTCGTACTGACGTCCTTTTATTTGTGGACACCGCATGTCGTGCTGCAAGTCCTGATAGATAGGCAGGTGTAGCTCCCCCACCACAGTAGGCTGTCCCGTTCAGCAGTGATTGGCGACATCCCTTCTCCGAACTTGCCTTGGTCTTGGTATGCATTTTTGTTATAGACATTATGGGTATGTTGGGGCCCTGTTCCAACTATGTTCCAGCACTTATGTTCCTATAGAGGCTCATAGACATGTGTCGACTCATGTATAGTTTGGTATGCCTTGTCGGCTGGTTTTTGTTGTATAGCCTTTCATGATAGCGTGGTAGGTCGTACCATATATATATAGTTTCTTGATTGTCTGGTCATCCCATGTTATGTAGGTTCATGCCATCATATTTTATTGTTGGTTGTCCATGATCCATGTCTACCATTTTTATTGTCCTCCTCAGCTCTAAAAGATAATAAAGAAGGTTAGATATAATGTACGTTGGTGCTTGGCAAGTATGGCCGGGTGCTAGTCATGGCCCTCCAGTTTGGGTCGTGACAGATTCATGAGTTATATGGAGTTGAAGACTGGGAGTTCTCAGATACAACCTATGCAGTAGTTATAGATCGTGTGTATATCGGCACCGTTTAGCGGTTATAGGAAAAGGGAGGTCCGAGTGGATCCTTCTTTGCTTGGTATATTAGATTTGGTTATGATATTGGATTGTAGACTGGGTTGACTCAGTGCTAGTTATTTTAGATTATTGTGTTGTGGGCTATGCCGGAAATGCCACAGGTTGCGTGGCGAGGTGCATCGGACTATGTCCTAGTAGAGGGGTTGGTATTCCAAAGATCAGCTTATGGTTAGAAAGGATTGCCTTCTTAAATTGGGCCTTCGTGGCAGATGTCAGTGCAGAAGTTTCTACCATTGATTCAGTTTCGATATTGAGGGACTTTTTGAATGCGTTTCTTGTGGCTAGGCATGTCGCCGGGTGAAATTGTGGATTTTGGTTTTTATTTGGTGTCGGGCACCGTATCGTACGACTCTGGCAAGAGTTATAGTAGTAGGAGGAGCAGCTTCAAGCTTCTTGGTATTGAGTTCATTGGCAGGACGATGTGGCTACGTATTCAGATTTAGATGGATTGGTTGGCCCCGATATGTATTGTTGAGGGATAGGTTGAATCTATAGTTATTGAGCATGTTAGTACTATGGGGAAATCTATGAATTGCTTTGGTTTCAGACATCAATATGTGTGTGGATGTCTCTTTTAAGCATGGTGACTGGAGGTGCTTCATGTGTAACAGCGTCTGGATAGGTCGCGCGTTGTGGCGAGGCCATGAGAAGTTATGACCTCTCGAGGAGGATTCAGGTACTCTATTTCTATGATGTGAGATAAGGTCTCAGCTTTGTGTTGTAATGGTACTGTTGAGCTTGAGGTACAGCTCTTTCATTTGAGCCATTTATCATAATTTGAGTATGCTCAGACCACCCATCACGGGTACGTGGATTATGCAAGTTGTGGCTTAGTCCTGTGATGAGGTGCCATATCACCAGAGTGGTGCGTTGAATTCGAGATAATTGTCGGAGTCACTAATGAATGCGAACAGATGTGATTTCGGCTGATTAGAGATTCATGTCGAGGTTTGGCTCGAAAATCTGTTGTGACGTTAGTCAAAAGGGAAATAGCTTTATATATGGGTGACCTGAGGAATGGATACTGCCACACCTCCTTTTTCGCTTCTACTAAGGTTTTACTACACCCCGGGGAAGGGATATAATAAAAAGGAGTTTTTCCACTTAAAGGACAATCGAAACGAGATTTTTTTTATTTAAGATTCAGAGTCACCACCTGGGAGATGTATGGTGTCCCAAGTCACCGGTTTGAATCCCGAATCGAGGAAAGGGTTTGACTCTGTTTAACAATCACGAACTAGAAATCCGGATAAGGAATTCTGATAACCCGAGAGAAGGTGTTAGGCACTCCCGAGTTCCGTGGTTCTAGCACGGTCGCTCAACTGTTATATTTGGCTAAATTTTGATTTTATACATGTTAAGCCTACGGTGCAATTTTAATGTTATTTATCGCTTTTGACAATTATATTTTTTATTTAAGAAAAATGAACGTCGTTTAAGAGCGTGCTTTCGGATCACGTCACATGAAATGCACCTGGATCCTCAACACAATCTTATTCAACGTTTTCGGATTTGGATTTGGGTTTCATGAAATGAACACCCGTGTTTAAGAAGGTAATTTTATTTAGAGCGCGCCTAAAGCGACTAACGTGTTGTTATCTTTTAGGAAGGCTGTAAAATTTGCTAAACGGCCCATCCCGAATTTCTAAACATTTTTAAATGTGTAATTAATGAGGGACCCGCAATTAATTTTATTTGGCGAGGCTCGTCTCATTTTTATTATTAAAGGCCAAACTAAAGTAACTAATTTTCTATTTTTATTGTCTCTACGAGTCAATTAATCCACGATTATAAACTTGAATATCAAATTCAAGTCCGAGTTCAAACAAAAGGACAACACCTTTTAGATTGAACACGCTACCTAATTCAATACCCAATTTTATAATTGCCAATTAATTTCCACATGCTTAATACCGGTTTCTTATGGGTTTTCTGATTCCGGGAAGGTTTGGGCCTTAAAGGCCTGACTCAAGGTCTTAAACCTCAGCATCTCTTAGGCTTCAAAGTGAGCACAATTATAGTGGCGGATAACAATTGGACTGCCTGGGAAATACGTGAGAGCACAAATTGCCTAAAATAAACCATTGAGCTTTCGTTATTCCTTCCCAATCTTATTTCAATTAATCACATCAGATATATTCCAACACTTGTATTAATAAAACATGGATTATTCTAATTTTAAACATAGTTCAGATTTCATTATTTAGTTGATTATTGAGAAGTTTTTATTTTTTTTATTATTGTTATACAGGAATTTAATTAGAGAAACGACTAGGCTTAAACTACAATAATTACCAACTCAAATTGACGTATTTTGGAATACGCTATCTATTGAACCAATGTTTAACTGAAAAGTCATACAAATCTAATTCTACCATGTCATTAATTCTGACAAAGTCAAACTAAACTAAACCTATTAATTTCAAGCATAATAGACTTCCTAATTGATTTGAAAACCTATTGTTTATCAAAAGCAGTCTCTTTACAAACTGAAGAAAACAGTAATTACGAATGAACTGCTATGAGAATTCAAACAATTATAGTAGTTCGAACAGTCCTCAATTATACATATGAACAAATTTAAAACTAAACTAGTGCACATAAGCCAAATAGACATAATGAAACAAATATATCCTTTGGGAGACAAACAGTAATGTATTACTCTTCAAAATTTCTTTCCACAACTTCATCTAAATAAGGATTGAATTTGTACCTGGAATTAGAACAAAATAAGAGGCTGAGATTAGTCGAACAGCAGTAAGGCAATAGAGACAATCAACAGCAGTTCAAAATGAGTCCAGAAATTCGAATATGTTTTGAAAATCCCCACAGAAGACACAAATTCAACCACAACACCAAAATCGATTAAAATGACTCAACCGATAATTCTATTTTACCAAATCAACTCAAATCCAGCTTGATTAAACCCAAAAATCATAAGAAATGACCTCAAAACTATCCTGTATACTTCAGGAATCCAAAAAGCACAGTAAACTAGCTAAGTCAATGTAATTGAACCTCTTAAACTTGTTTCGAATCTTCTCTGATCCACAGATACCAAATTTGAACTTCGAAAAAAAATTGAAATTCAGCTGAAAACTCAACAAAACAGTATTTATTTTTTGGTTTTTTACTGATTTTTCTATTGTTTTTGGATTTTGGAAGACTTAAATTTCAAATTGAGATATGAATTTGAAATAAGAGCTTTGGGAGGGAATTTTTTGAGGTTCCCCACCTGTTTGTTAAGGCATAGGAATGCCCTTTTATAGACAAAGATGAGGTGCAAGTTCAGATTTTCTTTTTTACACTTTTAGTCCCTAAAAGTGTGACTTATTTTGCAAGTAATGCCTATTATATTCCTGAGATTTCAAAAGAGACCCATACTAGAAGCTTCTAGGGGCTTCCCCAATCTGTTATAGGGATATATCCCACACCAATTACCCAGAATACCCTTACAACCCCTGAAAATTAACCCAGCGATTTCCTGGGTCTATTTTGACCCAACAAAAGGACCAATTAACGGGCTGCCCTTGCGAGTGGGTCAGAAGTAACCCAAGGCCCAAACAGTAATGATCAGGATCCAATTACACTTCAAGCCTGATTTTTACTGGGCTACAATTAAAGTATGCATTCACATGAACAGGATCCAATAAACAACTAAAATTAAGCAGACTGTATGCACAAAACAGAACTCAAGAGAATGTCCATAAGAACAAATTGAAAAGCTTCACGGAGTAACAAGACCAACATATACATAGAAATTCAAGCAATGTGTTTAATATTCCCACAAATGCAAATCCTTAAGTCTGATATGAAGAAACATTAAAACGAAAGAGGAAACGACGAAGAAACGCACAAGAAAGAATAAGCAAAAAGATCAGAAGATGAAGACTTTAACGGGCAAAACAAAGAAGTTACCTTGAAGGCCATATGGGCAAAAAATTTTAACAACCTCGAACGGCTCGGACTGGTCTTGAAAGTAGTGTTAATCATATGTCTTCTTTGAGTAACGCTCGTTTAAGCCCGATAAAGCTTGAGATTTTCCTATTCTCTGGTCGTGTCCAATTTTGGAGAGGAAATGATGACAGATTAGGATATGAGGAGGGGTGATAGTTGTGTGGCCGGATTTTGGGTAGTGGTCGAGCTTTTACTGCCGGTCGGAGATGGCGGAGAAGCAAGGGCGGCGTTTGGGTTCAAGGGAGAAGATGAAAGTCGGACAAAGGGTGTGTGGGGTCTTAGGTTTAATGAGGATAATCAGAACATATACATATTAATGGGCTCGTTAATTTCCAGCCGTTGGATGAGGATGAATGGACGATCTCGATTAAATGACGTCAAAACGACGTTGTTTTGTATAGAGGGGCTGGACCAGGCGAGAATACTTGGGCTTGGGCTAAATGGGTTTTGGTAGATTTAGGCTAAGGAATGTTTGGGCTATTAATTTCGGCCCAATTCTAAGACAAGCCTTCTTTTCTTTTTGTTTTTAAATTGTTTTCTTTTCATATCTTTTATTTATTTCGCTTTTATCTATTTTTTTTTTGTAATAATTTTCTGATTTTATTGAAATGCTAAATTGACTTCTAAAAATGTTATTCAATTCCCAAATATTCTAATCCCTAATTACACAAAAATTAAGACGACTTAATACAAAAGGGACTATTTTTATTATTTTCCTTATATTCCATTCCCAAACAAATTAACCACTAATTATTACTAAAATATGGAATTAAATCCTAAATACAAATGCATATTTTTGTATTTTCATATGAATTAACATGCGCAAACAAAATGCAATCAATTATCAGAGAATGACACAAAAAATTGCCCAAAAGTTGTAAATAAAATAAAGAACAAATTATTTTGTTTGAATTTTTTGGGAATAATTTGCTTAGGGCAAAAATCACGTGCTCACAGCTGCCCCTCTTTGCCCGAAAACACGCAGACTTTTCGTGCAAAGACAAGTGAGCGGAAATGAGGGATTTTTGCCCGTTCGCATATTCCGTGTGAAGCATTTTGAAAGTTTTGACCGCGCCCTGCTTCATAGGTTGCCTACATATCCCGGGCTACACAGGAATCAGGTTAGTGTAGTTCATGAAGGTCTGGTAGCTGGGACTACCGGGAGCTATGATCTCACTATTGTTGCTGCTGTTACTGCTCGCTAACCCCCTTATTACACCATGTCAAGATAAAAAGAAGCTAGCCTAAACTATGATCTATGTGTTACAAGAAATCCTACCTTTGCCTTCAAACTTTCTTTTGTGTTGCCTTGAACTTGTATCTTGTGTTCTTCCAGTGAAATTCTTGTTGTTGCCTTGACTATGTTCTACCATTGCTCTTGTTGATGCTCGACTAGCTCCTGCTTACGATGCTTGAGAAAGGTATTCCCTTGTTCTTCAGGCGGGCTCCTGATTGCTGAACTTGAAATGTATCCCCTTGTTCTCTAGGTGGGCGCCTGATTGCCGAGTTTGAAAAGGTATTCCCTTGTTCTTTAGGTGGTCTCCTGATTGCGATAAAACAGACAAAACAACAAAAAATTTCTGCCCCAGTTTGATGACTGGGCATATCATGTTATCAGATATTTAAAGGCTAAAATTTGGATTGTACTTCCCTTGTTTTCCAGGTGGGCCCCTGCTTGCTGCATTTGAAAAGATATTCCCTTGTTTTTTCAGGTGGGCTCCTGCTTGCTGAATTTGAAAGATATTCCCTTGTTTTTCAGGTGGGCTACTGCTTGCTGACTTTGAAAAATATTCCCTTGCTCTTCAGATGGGCTCCTGCTTGTAACTTTGAAAAATATTCCCTTGTTCTTCGGGTGGGCTCCTGCTTGCAACTTTGAAAAATATTCCCTTGTTCTTCAGGTGGGCTCCTGCTTGCAACAGACATACGAGGCAAAGAAACTTTTTTGTCCCAGTTTGATAACTGGGCGCGTTGTGTTACCTAATATTAAACTTGGAAGATAAAACTTGCATTATACTTCCCTTGTTCTCCAGGTGGGTGCCTGACTGCTTCAACTTTGAAATGTATTCTCTTGTTATCCAAGTGGGTGCCTGACTGCTTCAACTTTGAAATGTATTCCCTTGTTATCCAGGTGGGTGCCTGATTGCTGAACTTGAAATGTATTCCCTTGTTCTACAGGTGGGCACCTGATTGCTGAACTTAAAAAGTATTCTCTTGTTCTCCAGGTGGGCGCCTGATTACTGAAACTTGAAATGTATTCCCTTGTTCTCCAGGTGGGCGCCTGCGTGCAATAAAATAGACAAAATAACGAAAATTTTCTGCCCCAGTTTGATGGTTGGGTACATGGGTGAGTATTAAGCAAAATTATTTTACCAAATATTATGGGAATCTAAAGGCTAAGTCCTATTATATAGGGAGGTCCTAACAACTCCTAACAATTACGAACCTAAACTATCTCTTCTTCCATTGTATTTGTTATCAAAGATCTTAAACTATTCCCATTATCCATGAAGGTCCTGAATTCCACTCTATCTTGTGATCTAGACTGACCTTAAAACTATGTCCCATTATCCAGGAGGGTCCTGACAACTTCTATTACGACTTCCACTATATCTTGTCATTTAGACTGACCTTAAAACTACGCCCCATTATCTAGGAGGGTCCTGAAAACTCTTAATTGAAACATATTGCAAACTTTAGAACGAACTTATATTCCTTTGGTGTACGTTTATGCTAAACTACGTTTCTCATGATTGTTTTAAAATTCAAACTAAATCCCATTTTTCAGGAGGGTCCTGACAACTCCTAAATTATCTCTTCTAAAGGTATTACTCCAACTACATTTGTTATCAAAAGGTCTTAAACTACTCCCCATTTTCCAGGAGGGTCCTGACAACTTCTAATTAAAAGGTTGTTTTAACCTAAACTATATCTATTGCAAGTATGACTTCCACCACATCTTGTTATCTAGACTGACTTTAAAACTACGTCCCATTATCCAGGATGGTCCTGAAAACTCTTAATTGAAACCTATTGTAAACTTTAGAACAAACTTATATTCCTTTTTATACCAAGTTATGTTTCTCATGATTGTTTTGACATTTAAACTAAGTCCCATTTTTCAGGAGGGTCCTAAGAATTCCAGTCATACCTGTTTGGATGCTGCCTCTCTTTACAGAGGGTTTCTCCGAAGCAAACTTTTGCCTCTGTTTCAATCAAAGAAAACCTTGTCAGTTGAAAATGTGGTGGTTGGTTTGTGGCCTTGAACTCTGCTGTAGATTGCTATTTCACTTCCCATGATAGTTGATTTCCACTTGAAGATCTTTCCTGTTTACTGACTAACCACTCTCCCCGCCGTCCTTGTCACAGGAAATACCCCTTCTTTGTTCAAACCCACATCCCTTTATCTGTTGCATCGCTCATGACCTGATATTTACCAAGCCCTTGTTTTCACATGAATATTAAAGCACGACAATTGTCACCCACTCAAAGTGTATGTTGCTCTTCCTATATTGAACCCACTAGCTCTGACCTTGGGGTCCATTGTTCTTTCACTTGACATGATAACTAACTCCCAATCGAGGACTTTGTTTGTTTATTGGTTAACCACTTTCTTTGTTACCCTTGACATAGAGAATATCTCCGATCCGTTCACCGCCCCTTCTATCTTTGTTGTATTATTCATGAATTGATATGTACTAAACTCATGTATTCCAAATGAATCTCAAAAGCATGTCAATTGCCACCCCCTCAAGGTGTCTATTGTTCTTTCTTGACCTAACCATTGGCCCCGACTTTGCTCCTTCCCTTGTCATGATAACTGATTTCATTTGAAGACCTCAATTGTTCCTTGACTGACCACTTCCTTTATCAAAATATGCCTCTCCTCCGTTCTAACCCCATACTTTCATTTATTGTATTGCTCCTGAATTGACACTTACCAACTTTTGTGTCTCATATGAACCCCAAAGCATTTTAATTGTTACCAACTTCAGCGCACATGTTACTCTTTTCTGATTTTAACCACCGGCCTTGCCCTTGAAGTCTATTGCTCCATCGCTAGCCATGATAACTTTGATTTCTTTTTTGGGAGATCTTGATTGTCATTGGTGTCAATCCTATTACGGTAAATTCTTTTGATCTGTTCAACCTCGCTCTTCATCTGTTGTGTTGTTCATGAATTGATGTACACCAAGCCTTTGTATTTCACAAGGACTTCCAAAGCATGTTAATTGTTGTCAACCCCAATCATGTTTGATGTTATTTCCTGACTTATGACAATTTGATGTGCTGGCCAGATCCCATTGTGTGCAATTGGAAAGCTTGGTGGCAAATTTTGAAGTCATTTCTAATTTGTTATGACCAGATAGACTCAAGCTGAGGGAAAGACAAGGTGGGAAGAATAAAGTGAAGGAGAATGGCAAGAGACGATTCCTAACAAGAAACCTACAGAGTAGAACACCATCAGATGTAGATACCGACCCTAGCGACCTTGACATGCACCTGCAGCCTATTCTATATAGCAAATTTGATGCACAACTCTTGTCGCAATTTTTATCGTGAAATTGGACTTCGATGCTCCATTTACTCGATCTGGTTCATAAACCATAGTCGGCTTGTGGTGCCCATAGGGTTTTCACCATCAAGCCTCTCTCATTTTGATTTTTCTCTCAACTCAATGTCGCCTTACGGTACCCGTGAAGGTTTTCACCAATAAGACTCTCTCATTTTGATTTCTCTCATCTTGGGGTCCCGTGGTGGTTCTCATCATCGTGACTCTCTAGTTCTTCATATTCCTTTGTTTGAACTGGAGTGTTGCCCCTGATGTGATTCACCTTTGCTCGCTTGACTCGGCATTTCTTGAAAATTGATCGGAAGGTCTTTCTTTGGACCGTAATATGGCTTTTGGATGGGTTTAGAAAGAATGGTATAGAGGCGCAAAATAATTCAATGTGGGTTAAAGAATTACAACTTTTGGAATCATATTTCTTGTAACAACCATAACTTCTGCCCCAGTTTCCTTCTTGGGGATTCTTGGATTTTTCTTTCGGTGTAACTGAACCTCAGAGAGGCTGTCTACGTACCCTTTCGGGATCAAGTCGAACGTAGTTCAGGCGACTACTTTTGTTGTTGCGATCTTTCTTCCAATTTTCTTTTCCTTTCTCTTCTTTCTTTTCTTTTCCTTTTCCCTTCTTTTCTTTTTTTTATTCTCTTTCTTTTCTTTTCTTTTCTTTTTTTCTTCTTTATTCTTGTTTTCTTTTCCTTCTCTTTCTTTTATTTTCTTTTCTTTTACTTTTTCCACTATTTTTCTCTTGTTTCTCCACTTATTTTCCTTGCTCGGATTCTTGAGTTTTGTTGTTGATTCCGAAAGAGGGATATGCAAGAAAATAATCGAGGCTCAAAGGGGTAACAAAGGATAAAGTGTTTGGATAGCATAATAAAATGCCTTCGTCATTCCAATCTTCAAAACATACAAAGTACAAACTACATAGTTAAACACCTTTTGATTGATTCACATATTTGCCTTCTGTATTTGCCGATTCCTAGCACCATTGGACAACAATCTCGGTACCATGAACGGTCCCTTTAGACTTGGGGCATTCTTTCCTTTGGCTTTAAACCGATGAGGCATGATGCATTTCCACAGTACTTCTTTATGTTCTATTTTCCCCCAGTTTCACTTGATTCAGGCTTCAAAGTATTCCAATATGTTCTTATTTATTTCGAGCGCCCTTACATCTTCAACATTGTTTCATTGCTAAACTGAGTTTTAAAAATCGGGCTGAGAATTATGTATGCATGTCATGTCACTAAAATCAGCATCAAAAGAATTGTAAAATGACTAGCAATGAAATGACTAGAAATGGCAGAAAATAGAGAATTGTATTAGACTGATGGTGAAAGGGTTGAAACAGAAAAACAAGAAAGCTAGACTAGAATTACAAACCTAGACGGCACTAAAAAAGCTATTATTACTAAGCAAAGCAAAGTGAAAGATAAAAGGGTTTGACTCCCAAGACAGTATCCAGATTACAACCCTGAAATAACCCGGAACTTCAGAAATGAGACTAAAATAAGCCACCAAAACTCGACTCTGGTGATCGAGAGATGGAGAATCTTCCCAATTACCACACCCAGCATTTTATCCACTGAGTTTCACATCAATATTGCCAAGACCATTATTGACTTTAATCAACACGTTCCCTAGATAAATCGTATGCTCATTGCCATTGCCATTGATGACAATTACTCCTACTTGAATCATTCTTTCTGTTTCCCTTTTCAAAGATCGACAGTCTTCAATGCTATGCCCCTGGACATTAGAGTGGTACATGCATCGAACAGTAGGATCAAATCTTTTCGCATTTGGGTCTGGAGTATATCCAAGGAGCGGCTTAATCAGGCCGAGATGTTTTAACTTTTCAAACAAGCTTGTGTAAGATTCGCCAATGGGCGTGAAATTATCTTTTTGTTTCCCTCGATGCCTCAGTTTTCTAGGATTGTTGTATGCTTGAAAGGGCTGTGAAGATACACGAGAATTTTGGGCTGCTGGTGCCTGCTTCTGGGAGTGACTTGGTGGTAGGACAAATGGCCGGATGTTATTTGGTATATGGGGTGGCTTACATGGAATTTGGGGACTTTCACGGGGTCAGTATTGTGGTTGAAAGTGTTTAGCAAGAACGACCACCGGACTCTGTCGTCGGCGAGGGCTATGACCCGATGGTTGGACAAAAGATCGGGTGTTGTTTGGGGGATAGATTTGGAGTTGGTTTTGAGGTTGAACAGGTTTGGCAAAAACAATTATCAGACCTTGTTGTGGATGGGGCTTAGCAACATCTTTTCTATCAATGGCAGGACCATCCCGAGCAACCTGCTCGTTCCAGTTGAGCCAAAAATCCTTAAAGCTCTCCTTCGGTTTCTTTTCAGTCTGAGATAGGGAGGAGCAATTTGGGACGAGGTCTTTATTGAACTGAAAATGTCGCACAAAATCTTGATCCATGTCACCCAATGTAAGCCATTTACCAACATCATGACGATTATACCATTTTAAAGCTTCTCCAGTCAAGCTTTTACTGAAGTATGCCATTAACAAATCATCTTTATCCCCGACACCTCTCATTTTATCGCAATAGACCCTCAGGTGGGTTACCGGATTTCCATTCCCATCGTACAAGTTAAAATTTGGCACTTTGAACCCCGCGGGCAGGCGAATGTCGGGAGACACCGAAGATTCTTTGTATGACATGTTACCATGGTTTCCCATTCCTGGCATGTTTTCTAAGGATTGTTCTTTTGGCTTTATGGCTATTTCATCTCGCCTTATTTTTCCTGTGACCTTTTCATTTCTGGTATGAAGCTCATCCCGAGGGCTCTTCCCGTATTCATTGTTGGAAGTAGTGGATATGACAGGAGACATTGGTGGAGGCGGGGGTGGTGCCTTCCCAGTCAACCAAGCTTGATATAGGTCTGCCATGTGTAATCTTAATATCCGCACCTCCCCGACAAACCCATCATCCCGTTCATCCAACTATTTTCAAGCACCGATATTAACCGACCCAGTTCTTTTGTTGTCTGCCATTTCCTTTTGTTGTCGAGAAGAATTACCACTCTGGAAACCACAAACCAACCTCCTTTCTGGAATAACAAAATGAAACCACCATGTTAGCGTTAGGGTATTTAGCTTACTGATTTTTCTTTCCTTTCTTTCTTGTTCTTCTGCTATTTTCTTTTCTTTTTGCCTTTTTATAGTTTTTCCTTTTTTTCTTTTCCTTTTCTTTTTGTTATGGTCGAATCCTACGTGGATTGCCTACGTATCATGACCCCGCATGAATCAGACCGAGCGTAGTTATTGCAAATTAATGCAAAAATAAAGAGATATTTATTTGGATTTTCCAAATTTGTTTTCTTTGAATGGAAATTACAGAAGCAGACTCCAACTACAAACTCAATGATTAACACTAGATCAAGAGTACATCAAAACTTCACATCTTGGGGGCCCGTTGGGCATCACTCGGCATCGCCACAGGCTTCCGCAAGACTGAGAATGTTTCAATGTCAACTGAGACTATTTTTACCAACTGGCAATGTAATGACTTATTTTGATAAAGTGGCTATTTTTGCAAAATTTTGTTTAAGAAACTACAAACTCAATGATTAAAAACAAATCAAAATTTCTCATCTTGGGGCCCGTGGGACATCACTCAGCATCGCCACAGGCCAACGCAAGACTGAGAAGGTTTTAATGTCAATTGAAACTATTTTTAACAAAAACTGGCCATGTAATGGCTTATTTAGCAAGGTGGCTATTTTTTGTAAAAGTTGTTAAATGAACAAACTTGATTTTGCGGGTACGGCCTTTCAGCACTTCCGAAAGGGAGATTTTAAGGTTGTGCCCGCAAACTATTTAAAGTTGACTCAAAGTGGCTGTTCTTGCAAAAACGGCCTTCCGGCGTCCTTTTGAGGGACATTTGGCTTGTTTTAAACAAGAATAGCGTCACTCGACTTATTTATAACAAAATCAAAATTTTGACATTTTTCGGCTATTTTTTGCAAAAAGGTATGGTTGGACCCGTCAAGGGTTGCCTACGTATCTCACACGTGGTGAGAATCAAACCAGCGTAGTTCGGGCCGATTGGCCAAAATCAAACTATTTTTGACCAACAATTTTCTTTCAAATATTCTCTTTTTTCATTTTTTTTTCAAAAATCCGGTAGCATTTCGGTACTATTTGGGTATTAGTTTTTCAATCAAATTATTACCCTCACTTTGTCCTAACACTGCTATTTTTTACAATTTTTCACTCATTATATACAGGCCGGTCAACATGAGAAGTCGGGCAAATAAATGCAAGTAGCGCGTAATATGCATCAAGATGGTCATTTTAAATAAATCCTAGGTTTATTGGTGTAGACCTGTCTTACCCGAGCGGACAACTCGGGCCGAGGGGGAGGCAGCGTACCGGGGATACAGAAGCTCGCCCGGCTTTGCAACTTATCCAAACCTCATTCTAAATTGGGAAAAGAACTCTAACAGAAGAGAAGCTACACGAAGTGCACCCTTCTCCATGTTGTAGAAGACTCAGAAAGAGGGAGGGATTCGTGACAGTTTATATACAATTCAACAAATATTTAAGCGGTAAACATTTAGCACGTATAGCATGGATCATGTAGCAAAATCAAATAAAGCCAAATAAAACAATTTAACTGAGCTCGAATTCTTGAACCCTGAACCAAAATTATGGGTTCCTGTCCCCAGCAGAGTCGCCAGAGCTGTCACACCTCCTTTTTCGCTTCTACTAAGGTTTTACTACACCCCGGGGAAGGGATATAATAAAAAAGAGTTTTTCCACTTAAAGGACAATCGAAACGGGATTCGTTTTATTTAAGATTCAGAGTCTCCACTTGGGAGATTTATGGTGTCCCAAGTCACCGGTTTGAATCCCGAATCGAGGAAAGGGTTTGACTCTGTTTAACAGTCACGAACCAAAAATTCGGGTAAGGAATTCTGTTAACCCGAGAGAAGGTGTTAGGCACTCCTGAGTTCCGTGGTTCTAGCACGGTCGCTCAACTGTTATATTTGGCTAAATTTTGATTTTATACATGTTAAACCTACAGTGCAATTTTAATGTTATTTACCGCTTTTGACAATTATATTTTTTATTTAAGAAAAATGAACGTCGTTTAAGAGCGTGCTTTCAGATCACGTCACATGAAATGCACCCGGATCCTCAACACAATCTTATTCAATATTTTCGGATTTGGATGTGGGTTGCATGAAATGCACACCCGTGTCTAAGAAGGTAATTTTATTTATAGTGCGCCTAAAGCGACTAACGTGTTGTTATCTTTTAGGAAGGCCGTGAAATTTGTTAAACAGCCTGTCCCGAATTTCTAATATTTTTAAATGAGTAATTAATGAGGGCCCCGAAATTATTTTGATTTGGCGAGGCTCGTCTTATTTTTATTATTAAAGGCCAAACTAAAGTAACTAATTTTCTATTTTTATTGTCTCTACGAGTCAATTAATCCACGATTATAAATTTGAATATCGAATTCAAGTGCGAGTTCAAACAAAAGGACAACACCTTTTAGCTTGAACCCGCTACCTAATTCAATACCAAATTTTATAATTGCCAATTAATTCCCACATGCTAAATACTAGTTTCTTATGGGTTTTCTGATTTCGGGAAGATTTGGGCCTTAAAGGCCTGACTCAAGGTCTTAAACCTCAGCATCTCTTGGGCTTCAAAGTGAGCCCAATTATAGTGGCGGATAACAATTGGACTGCCTGGGAAATACGTGAGAGCACAAATTGCCTAAAATAAACCACTGAGCTTTCGTTATTCCCTCCCAATCTTAATTCAATTAATCACATCAGATATGTTCCAACATTTGTATTAATAAAACATGGATTATTCTAATTTTAAATATAGTTCAGATTTCATTATTTAGTTGATTATTGACAAGTTTTTGTTTTTTTTATTATTGTTATACAGGAAGTTAATTAGAGAAACGACTAGGATTAAACTGCAATAATTACCAACTCAAATTGATGTATTTTGGACTATGTTGTCTATTGAACCAATGTTTAACTGAAAAGTCATACAAATCTAATTCTACCATGTCATTAATTCTGACGAAATCAAACTAAACTAAACCTACTAATTTCAAGTATAATAGACTTCCTAATTGATTTGAAAACCTACTGTTTATCAAAAGCAGTCTGTTTACAAACTAAAGAAAACAGTAATTACAAATGAACTGCTATGAGAATTCAAACAATTATAGTAGTTTGAACAATCCTCAATTATACATATGAACAAATTTAAAACTAAACTAGTGCACATAAGCCAATTAGACATAATGAAACAAATATATCCTTCGGGAGACAAACAGTAATGTATTACTCTTCAAAATTTCTTTCCACAACTTCATCTAAATAAGGATTGAATTTGTACCTGGAATTAGAATAAAATAAGAGGCTGAGATCAGTCGAACAACAGTAAGGCAATAGAGACAATCACTAGCAGTTCAAAATGAGTTCAGAAATTCGAATATGTTTTGAAAATCCCCACAGAAGCCACAAATTCAACCACAACACCAAAATCGATTAAAATGACTCAACCGATAATTCTAGTTTACCAAATCAACTCAAATCTAGCTTGATTAAACCCAAAAATCATAAGAAATGACCTCAAAACTATCCTGTATACTTCAGAAATCCAAAAAACACAGTAAACTAGCCAAATCAATGTAATTGAACCTCTGAAACTTGTTTCGAATCATCTCTGGTCCACAGATACCAAATTTGAACTTCGAAAAAAAATTTGAAATTCAGCTGAAAACTCAATGGAACGGTATTTATTTTTTGGTTTTTTACTGATTTTTCTATTGTTTTTGGATTTTGGAAGACTTTAATTTCACATTGAGATCTGAATTTGAAATAAGAGCTTTGGGAGGGAATTTTTTGAGGTTCTCCACCTTCTTGTTAAGGCATAGGAATGCCCTTTTATATACAAAGAGGAGGTGCAAGTTCAGATTTTCTTTTTATACATTTTTAGTCCCTAAAATTGTGACTTATTTTGCAAGTAATGCCTATTATATTCCTGAGAATTCAAAAGAGACCCCTACGAGAAGCTTCTAGGGGCTTTCCCAATCTGTTATAGGGATATTTCCCACACCAATTACCCAGACTTCCCTTACATCCCCTGAAAATTAACCCAGCAATTTCCTGGGTCTATTTTGACCCAACAAAAGGCCCAATTAACGGGCTGCCCTTGCGAGTGGGTCAGAAGTAACCCAAGGCCCAAACAGTAATGATCAGGATCCAATTACACTTCAAGTCTGATTTTTACCGGGCTACAATTAAAGTATGCATTCACATGAATAGGATCCAATTAAGTGACTAAAATTAAGCAGCCTGTATGCACAAAACAGAACTCAAGAGAATGTCCATAAGAACAAATTGAAAAGCTTCACGGAGTAACAAGACCAACATATACACAAAAATTCAAGCAATGTGTTTAATATTCCCACAAATGCAAATCCCTAAGTCTGATATGAAGAAACATTAAAAGGAAAGAGGAAACGACGAAGAAACGCACAAGAAAGAATAAGCAAAAAGATCAGAAGATGAAGACTTTAATGGGCAAAACAAAGAAGTTACCTTGAAGGCCATATGGGCAAAAAATTTTAACAACCTCGAACAGCTCGGACTGGTTTTGAAAGTAGTGTTAATCATATGTCTTCTTTGAGTAACGCTCGTTTTAAGCCCGATAAAGCTTGGGATTTTCCTCTTCTCTGGTCGTGTCCAATTTTAGAGAGTAAATGATGATAGATTAGGATATGGGGAGGGGTGATAAAACAACGTCGTTTTGTATAGAGGGGCTAGACCAGGCGAGAATACTTGGGCTTGGGCTAAACGGGTGTGGGTAGATTTAGGCTAAGGAATGTTTGGGCTATTAATTTCGGCCCAATTCTAAGTCAATCCTTCTTTTCTTTTTGTTTTTCAATTGTTTTCTTTTAATTTCTTTCATTTATTTTGCTTTTATCTATTATTTTTTTTTTTTTGTAATAATTTTTCTGATTTTATTGAAATGCTAAATTGACTTCTAAAAATATTATTCAATTCCCAAATATCCTAATCCCTAATTACACAAAAATTAAGACGACTTAATACAAAAGGGACTATTTTTGTTATTTTCCTTATACTCCGTTTCCAAACAAATTAACCACTAATTAATACTAAAATATGAAATTAAATCCTAAATGCAAATGCATATTTTTATATTTTCATATGAATTAACATGCGCAAACAAAATGCAAGCAATTATCAGAGAATGACATAAAAATGCACAAAAATAGTAAAAAAAATAAAGAACAAATCATTTTGTTTGAATTTTTTGGGAATAATTTGCTTAGGGCAAAAATCACGCGCTCACAGATACGATTTATCGCGTGTTTTATTTACCATTGGCAGTATATGAAAGTGTTGGAATAAGACTTTAGCTAATAAAAAGGTTTTCTAATAGTATTTGGTTATTGTGGGCAATTGATGTGAATAGAGGCCATCGTTTCGATTGTTTGGATTGCATGGTATATCACATGGTCTCATCTGAGGTTGCAGGTAGGGGGTTAATACAACTGGTTCGGGTGTGTTCTGAGTAAAAATGTGAGGTTCTGATCTTGTGTAAGATTTTAGAAGGTGAAATGTAGTTCTATGGTTTATGGACTAGGTGAATTGTGAAATTTCAGCTATGTTGTGTTGTCGGACCTATATAAGATAGGGTGACATGGGATCACCCCGGGTATATGCTTGGTAAGGTCGTTCAGCTGTTGGTTAGCTTCTAGGGCAACTCTGAGTACGCTCGAGGATGAGCGTTGGTTTAAGTTGGGGAGGATGTAACGACCCGACCCGTCATCTCATGAGTAACTACCCCGTTCTTCCCATTTTATGCTCCCTTATGTTTCATTATCGGTATTGGGTGCGTTAGAATTTAATTGGAGTGATTTTTATTAAGAAATGAGACACTTAGTCTCTTTTAAGAAGACTTAAATTGGAAAAGTCAACCGAATGTTGACTTATGCATTAGAGGGTTCCGAATTTAATCCTGATGTCTCGGCTAGCTCCGGGTGATTATTTAAGGCTTAGGAGCGCAATCGGAAGTAATTTTGGAGGTCCGGTGAAGAAGTTAGCCTATTTTGGCGAAGTTAGTATTTTGGCGATTTTCGGTTGATAGGTGATATTTTGATCCGGGAGTCGGAATGGAATTACGAGCATTGAAGTAGCTTCGTTAGGTGATTTTGCATATGTCTGCAAATTTTCAGATCAATCGGACATCGTTTGGTTGGGTTTTTGATCGAATGTGCAATTCGGAAGTTTTTAAGAAATTTAGACTTCGATTTGATCATAATTGAGGATTTTGAGGTAACGTTAGCGTTTTGATGATTCGAGCAAGTTTGAATGAAGTATTAGATCATGTATGTGCTTTTGGTTGAGGTCCCGAGGGCCTCGTGGTGATTTCGGGTGGTTAAACGGAGAATTTTGAGTTTGGCTTCAGGTTTGGATTTGCTGGTTCTGGTATTTCCGCATCTGTGGAAAAGGAGCCGCATAAGCGGTTCCGCAGATGCGGCTGTGGTTTCGCAGAAGCGGTCCTCGATGGACCTGGTCAATTCCGCAAAAGCGGAAGTTTGGACGCGGAAGCGGCTTCGCGGAAGCGGAAGAAGCTCCTCAGGTGCGAAAAGGTGAGGGTTCAGCAGTGTCCGCATAAGCGGAATGGTGAGGTCCGCAGAAGCAGACATCTGGGCGCAAAAGCGGAAGGCCTAGGATTTAATGAAAACTGCATAAGCGGTCAAATGGCCGCAGAAGCGGTCCCGCATAAGCGGTAGCGGGACCGCATAAGTGAAAAATGCTGGAGGGATTTAATGAGTCAGTGTTCACGAATTGGAAGGGGAGAAAACATTTTTTAACTTCGGGAAGAGGCGATTTTGGGCGATTTGGAGA
>MU711047.1:0-30164 GCA_026770625.1 Nicotiana glauca | reverse complement strand
GAGGCTTATGTGCATTCATGACTATGCATGGATCGGGCTGCATGCCGCAGCGGGAGTGATATTGATATTGCGCTTGGGCTGTAGGAGCCCCTCCGGAGTCTGAACCCCCATAGTGAGCGTCGGGCGCCCAAATGGATTGGACTGCACGCCGTAGTGGGTACCGGAGTGTACCGTCATGTGCATTGCATTGTATTCATGTATTGTTTGTACTACGTGGCATGACATTTAGCACTCATATATTATTGCCATATATGTATTACTTGCCTTGTTGACCAGATACCCTGGTGTAAATTGCTAAAGGAGTGATGTGCCCAAGGGGCTGATTGGTGTGCGGACTTGCACTACTTGATGTCGTATTCATGTGTTTAACTGTTAATAAGGAAAGAAAGAGAGGTGTTCAAAAGAGGTTTTAAACTGAGTCAGATAATTTTTATAAAGGATTTTCAGGGAACTACTGGTTCTAAAAAGAGTTGTATTTTACTTTATAGCATGATGTAGTGCTCTTATGTGATTCCTTGTCTCTTAGCATTATTTACTTTTATTACCGCTGAGTTGGAAGTACTCACTTTACTCCCTGCACCATGTGTGCAGATTCAGGTATTTTGGGAGCTTAGCTGAGCTAGTTGCTGCTTCAGAATTTTATCGGAGTTGTCGAGGTAGCTGTCTGACGTCCGCAGGACCCGACTCCTTCCCTATCTCTTTATTATTTTCCGCAGTTTTGATCATGTGTAGTATGGAGTTTTATTACACTGTATTGTTAGAGGCTCTAGACTCATGACCCTCAGATCTTTGGGAGGCTATTCATTATGATTGTTAAATGATATTCAAATAATTGATTTTGAGCTTCATGCTCGGGTTGAGAGTGCAAATGGTCGGGCTTGCCTAGCAGTTGTGTTGGGCGCCGTCACGACCGGGATTGGGGTCGTGACAACTTTAAACATGTGTTTTCATGTGAAAACACATGCATAAGGTCCAGTATAGTCTCAAAATCTCAAAAGACCCATCGAGTTTGAAATTGTAGAATTAAGGCTTTTCTTTAATTCAAGATTCGAATCGGTGGAGTGGGATTCAAGGGAAACCAAATGGGGATTTGGAATGAGGGTGAAAAGGGGGTTCAGGGGTATGATTTTTGGGTGATTTGTGAAAAGTTAGGTTTTTGGTATAACTTTTGATTGAAGATTCCACGAGTTCCACGGAGATTCGAGGAAAACCAATGACGGATTCGACATGAGGGGAGGAAGAGGGTGTTATGGTGTGAATCTGGTGTGAATTTGAGGTGGTGCCGCCACCAATGGCGGTGGGAATCCACCGGCAGCTTCTAGGGTTTTTAGTGGTTAGAGTCTCTGAAAGAGACGATGAGGGGGGTAAGGGGTCTTCAGAGACTTTTATATGAGGGGACCCCAAGTTCCTGACTGTTAGATCATGAAATCTCGATGGCTAGGATTGAGCAAGGGAAAACGGGGTCGTTTTATGACAAGGGGAAGGAGACGGATCGGGTTGTGGCATGGATTTGGGCCGGTTCGGCAGATTGGGTAGCTTTGGTTTGGGCTGGGAGGTGGTGAGTTGGGAACTGGGCTTGGGCGTTTTTGAATTAAGATGGCCCAAAAAATTACTCCTTAATAATAAGACCAATTTCTCTTCATGCTCTTTTCTTTTTTCTTTTCTTTTTGTATTTTCAGATTTTGCTAAATTGAAATAATATAAAAACAAACCCAAATTAATCCCTAATCAAATTATTCAATAAAGTTAAATTAATTACTACATATAACACTTATTACACCTAATTAAAACCAAATTAAAGAGGAATGCCAAAATTCCAAACTAAAATTAAAGTGTGAAAGTAAACTATTTTTGTGTGATTTTCCCTTTTGTAAAATAAACTAATTACTCAATTAATCCTAAAATGCCAAATTAAATCCTAAAAGCAAATGCACATATATTTTTGTATTTTTCATTAATCAAAATTCACAAACAAAATGCAAACAATTAACAGAAAATGTCATAAAAATTCACAAAATTACAAACACTAAAAGAAATTATTTTGTTTTGAATTTCTGGAAGTAATTCATGTAGGTCAAAAACCACGTGCACACATATCCTGCTCTAATGATTTTGTGAATCAAAGATTCTGGCGCCAGAGTTGTTCTCACAAGTGCCTTCATGGACCTTTCTAAAACATAATCGGTGTCCCCCGGCCCTAAACATACTGCCAATGATTCATCGAACGTCCTTCCGTATAATGTTCCATCTTCATCCAAGGTGAATCGGGCAGCTTTGGATAATAGGGCCCTCAACTCTTTAGGGTCCGATGGGAGCTTTTCGTTTTTTAGATATTCAATATATTTATTCCTCCAATACCAGGTCAAGCTTGTAGAGTTTATCTCGGCATGACTCTCCACAACCATAGATCTCGATAATTGAACGACAGTCGCCAAGATACTATCTTCTTCCTCGACTAATGATCCTAAAATTTGCAAGTGCATCGGCCTCACTATTTTGTTCTCGAGGTACGTGATCTAGTGTCCACTCCTTGAAGCGGTGCAAAGTTACCTGTAGCTTGTCTAAATACCTTTGCATTCTATTTTCTAGAACTTAAAAGCTTTTGTTTACTTGGTTCACAACTAATAAAGAGTCAAACTTGGCTTCAATGACTTCTGCTCCCAAGCCTTTAGTTAGATCGAGACCTGTAATCATTCGTACTCGGCCTCATTGTTAGTCAACCTAGAAGTTTTGATAGACTGCCTAATACTGCTACCTGTGGGTGGCTTCGAAATGATGCCTAGCCAGGACCCCTTCACATTAGAAGCGTCGTCTGTGAAAAGGGTCCATACCCCCGATGACGTGCCCAATTTTAACAAGAGTTCCTTTTCAACTTCAGGTACGAGGTTTGGTGTGAAATCGGCCACGAAGTTTGCAAAAATTTGAGACTTGATGGTCGTTTGGGTTGATACTCGATATCATACCCAATGAGTTTGACGGCCCATTTGGCCAATCGAACCGAAAGTTCGGGCTTGTGCAAAATATTACGAAGTGGGTAAGTGGGTAACACACATATGGGGTGATATTGAAAGTATGGTTTCAACTTTCTAGAAGCGCTTATTAGTGCAAGTGCTAATTTATCTAAGCGTGGATATCTGGTTTCTGCTTCTCCTAAGATTCGACTAACATAGTAAACGGGAAATTGCGTACCTTGGTCTTCTCGAACTAGGACACCACCTACCGCGATTTCTAACACCGCCAAATATAAGTTTTTGCTTTCTCTAATGCTTGTTGACACTCCGGGGTCGAGGTAAAATCATTCTTCTTCTTGAGTAAAGAGAAAAAGGTTGTGGCTTTGATCCGATGACCTAGAGATAAATCGGCCTAAAGCAGCTATCCGCCCAGATAGCCTCTACACGACTTTTACGCTATCCACGATGGTGATGTCTTCTATGGCCTTGAATTTATCGGGGTGGATCTTGATCCCTCTATTTGACACCATGAATCCTAGGAACTTGCCTGAGCCGACCTCGAAAGCACATTTCTTGGGGTGGAGTTTCATGTTATATTTTCTAAAAATCTCGAACGTTTCCTGCAAATGAGCCAAATGATCCTCTGCTCGTAGGGACTTAACTAGCATGTCATCAATATAAACTTCCATTGACTTACCTATTTGTTCTTCGAACATCTTATTTACTAGGCGTTGGTAAGTAGCTCCTGCATTTTTTAGCCCGAAGGGCATTACATTGTAACAATATGTTCCATACTTGGTGATAAATGTGGTTTTCTCTTGGTCTTCCGGGTCCATCTGAATTTGATTGTACCTGGAATAGGCGTCGAGAAAGGTAAGGTTCTCGTGGCCAGCCGTGGCATCGATCTTGCGATCGATGTTAGGTAGTGGAAAAGAGTCTTTAGGGAATGCCTTATTCAAATCCTTGTAATCTACACACATTCTAAGTTGTTCCTTTTTTAGGGACTACGACTACATTGGCTAACCATTCGAGATATTTTACCTCCTGAATGGACCATGTTTTGAGAAGTTTAGTTACCTCGTCCTTTATGAAGGCATGCTTTACCTCGGACTGGGGCCTTTTCTTTTATTTCACCGGTTTGAACCTGGGGTCAAGGCTTAGCCGATGCGTTTTTATCTCCGGCGGGATCACTGTCATGTCTAATTGGGACCAAGCAAAACAATCAATATTATCGATAAGAAATTGAATAAGCTTTTAACTTTGACTATCAACCTTTGCGAGGTTGATAATGTTGATACTGGCCTCGTCAACTGCAAACATTTCATTTGCAGCATGTTGTTCCCCATACATTATTTTCACGCCATCTGACGTTGGGAATTTCATCATTTGGTGAAGAGCAGAAAGAACTGCCCTCATGTTGTTTATCCAAGGTCTCCCGAGTAGGGAATTGTACCTCATGTCACCCTCGATGACGTGGAACTTGGTATCTTAAATGGTTCCAACCACGTTCACCGGTAGAGTAATCCACTTTTAGTTATTTCACCTGCCATTTTGAAGCCTTTTAAGACCCAAGCTGCGGGCACAATTTGATCTTGTAAGCCGAGTTTCTCCATGACCCTCGATTGGATGATGTTCGCCGAACTACCTGGATCCACTAAAACACGCTTAACTTGAACTTTATTTAATAAGATAGAAATTAGCAAAGCGTCGTTGTGTGGTTTAGAAATGTCTTCCGCTTCATTATCGAATGATAAGGAACCCTCTGGACTGTAATTTCGGGTCCGCTTCTCCCTAGTAATTTATACCCTAGTGCGTTTGAATGCGGTCCCTTATGGAATATCGACCCTGCCGACGATAATATGAATGGCATGTTGTGGTTCCTCCTATTCATTTTTCCTATTAGCGTCTCTGTCTCCGAAATAGTTCGTGGCTCAATTACTGAGGAACTCTCGAAGGTGGCCCTTGTTGAATAGACAAGCTACTTCCTCCCTTAATTTCTTGCAACCCTCGGTTTTATGACCACGCGTGCCATAAAATTTGCACATCAAATTTGGGTTTCTTTGGGAAAGATCGATTTGTATGGTTCTAGGCCATGTAGTATCTTTGATCCTTCCGATTGCTGATACAATGCTTGATGCATCAATGCTAAAGTTATATTTTGATAATCGAGGTGCCTCTACGGGATCGACATGCTTATCCAAACCGCTTTTACGCATAAGTCCCTGAGAATTTTGTCTTTGGTCGTTCCTTCGATCATTCCGGGTGGGATTTCGTCCCAAGCCATTGTTCCTTCGATCCGCGGTATATGGTTGATATCGATCCCTATTCGACCTTGGTTCCCTATCGATGTCCTTCTGGGTTTTAACTGCTAACCTATTTGGATATACTGAACCAGAAGGGGCTCCTAATTTGTCATCCTCGACCCTAATCTTTGATTGATAACGATTGTGCATATATCCCTAGGTTACAGCTAGATACTCGACCAAGTTTTGTTTCAATGGTCCTGATGCTATCGATCTTTGCTTGTTCGATCCTTGGGTGAAAGCTTGAACGGTCCAATCATCAGTGGCTGGATGCAACTCTATGCATTCCATTTGAAATCGTTATACAAACTCCCTCACCACTTCATCACCCATTTGTCTTATCTTAAAAACGTCTGATTTCCTTGTTGCGACATTTATGGCCCCAGCGTGCGCCTTCAAGAAGGTGTCTGCTAACATAGCAAATAAGTCAATGGAATTTGGTGGCAGGTTCTGATACCAAATAATTGCTCCCTTTTACAAAGTTTCCCCAATTTTTTTCAACAAAACCGACTTGATCTCGTCATCATTTAAGTCATTTCTTTTAATCTGGCATATGTACAAAGTGATGTGTTCATTAGGATCGGTTGTCCCATTGTATTAAGGTATATCCGGCATATGGAACTTCTTATGAATGGGCTTCAGAGCTGCACTCTAAGGAAAAGGCTTTTGCACAAACTTTTTTGAATCCAAAACTTTTAAGATCAGGGGTGCCCCCAGTATAGGAGTTGTATGTTTCCACCTTTTTATCATTATCTTCGATTTTCTTCTCTCCCGACTCGATTCTTTTGGTGAGCACCTCGAGCATTTTCATAAACGTAGGATCGGTGCCTGATTTATTACCATTCGACCATTCTGGCACTGGCACTGGCTCGGTACGGCGAGTGATCTCTGATTCGATCGCACTCGTAGTTCTATGTTGACTTTGAAGTTAAGAAATAGCAGTTTGTTGAGCCTGTAGCATCTCGAATATTACCTGGAGGCTAACTTCCCCGTCTTCTATGCCCTGTATCTTTGGCCACCAGATCAGCCTTCCCTGTATACACTCCCTTCGGGGTCTGCGCCTAAAATCCTCATTCAAAGCAATGTGCAAACTGATATCGACCGGATCGATGACCAGTACTCCCCCGAGACTAGCCGGTGGCACCCCGGCTCCTGGAGCAATTACGTTATCATTTTCCACGTGAAATCGAAGACCATAATAATCATGTACGGGTGCGTTTTGTGAGTTTGATATGTTTTAACCTGAGAAAAAAATTCTTGACTAGAACAATTGTGGAAATAACATGTTTTATCATAATCAACACTAAAACAATCACTATTATCCTTAGCCCTACGGTGGGCGCCAAACTGTTTACCCTAAAATTCGAGTAGCAATTAAACTTATATTGTGATTTTAAGGATATGTGATTTAATCCAATACCAATTGATAAACAAGGAATTAAATATATAAAATTAAAGAATAAAATAAGTCAAACCAGTGCGCAAGCCAAATCTCGACCTTGAGTTATGACGACCTCGAGGTGGAATAGTAGGAATAGCAAGTAACAAAGCAACTCTGATGAACAATGAATAAAATAACTCGACAATAAAGTGTATGTATTATCCTATCAGTCAAAATGTATCTTTCAAATGAATGGGCTCCCCTTTATATAATAGTAGAGTCCTAAATAAGGTACACTTCTAATTACAGAAATAAATCCTGCGATTGGCGCCGATAACCGCTTGGTATGATCTATTCCGAGATTTCTACCGAGACCTTCGGTTGGTTGCTAATATCTCGTCATTCCGTTATTACGCCTTATTCGAGGTTGGTCATACTCGGCCTTGATTTTCATCGAGCTTCTATCCTCAAGTTCTATACTCCGCCATCGGGCTCGAGCCAGGTCCGTTTTGAGCTTATTCTCGAAGCAACTCCTCGAGCCTAAGAAATCGAGGCATATTTAATTTCGATCGTATACATTATGCATGAGAAGTTGAGTTAAGAAACACATTCCATCAAAAAACATTCGCAAAATTTGAAGTTTGTCTGATGTCTTAGTCGTCCAAGCAAGATTCTTATCACAAATAAAGAAACTTGGCTTAGTTTTCATCTTTTCAAGCAGCTTTAGCTTGGTCTTGTAGCACAGCAACTGCAGTAGTTAAATTTTTTACAAGAACCATAGAGGGAAGAACATCCAGACTTTCACATCCCTCAGGCAGTCATGCTTCTTTGGCTAGAAACTTGAGTTCATGTACCCGAATGAGGAGTCTAAAGCCAATAGTTCGATCAATTAATGCACTCAATCGAATAGCATTAAGAGGTGTCATGACTAAAGTGACTATCACGCCTCAATGTGCTAACAATATGACCATGACCACCATGGTTATGATATGACTTGCAATGAGTAAAGGTACCACAACAAAGTTAAGCTCTGTTAATGCTGGCTCTGAAACCTTTTTCTAGTAAGAACTGAAAACTGTAGTATTAGATGATTCAGTTGTAAATCAAAAAGGTAAAAGGTGGATTTATAGTAGTGGTAGTATTTGCTAAGCTAGTGATGTAAGATCTTACATATACAAGAATTCATCTGCATAAGGTGCGAGATATTATTAGCACATAAATGTATTTATTATTGTTTTCTATATATTACTAGCTATATTTTATTGTAGCTTGTGTTTCGAATTTATCGTGTTTCCAATATTGTAGGAGTTTGTTGTTTAGTTCCTTTATTTATTGTTTTTCCACTATAGGAGGTGTACTATCTTAGTAACTCTATCATAGGCTTGTGTATATATTCAGTTCATGGGCATTCAATAAAATCATCTTTTTTTCATCTCGCT
Organism: Nicotiana glauca; assembly: GCA_026770625.1. NCBI lineage: Eukaryota > Viridiplantae > Streptophyta > Magnoliopsida > Solanales > Solanaceae > Nicotiana > Nicotiana glauca. The sequence goes on along the minus strand of MU711047.1, from coordinate 22,090 downwards.
CATTCATTATGTGGTATCAGAGCAGTCTTCTTGACTCTCACAAGCTCTTTTCAATCCTCTGACTACCGCCACAGGCTTACATAAAAAATGTCCCCCAATGTAACAAATGTTGACTCCACTAACAATAACTCTAGTGTTATTATTCAGTTCATGACCATTCAATAAAATCATCTTTTGTTTCATCTTGCTTATTCAAAGATACATGGGATTTCATCTTCAATTTGATTATTATGTTTCAACTTTTATTAAAGCATAAGTCATTGTCTTGTAGCATCATATGTATAATTCATTATGGTCGGGATGCAAGTTATTTAATAGTTATGACCATGAAAGCCGCACATTTCATTATAGGTTAGCTATATCACAATTAACGTCCCTTCATTTAAATGTAAATGATATCCAATCAATCTTATTTACAATATACATCAAAACATTTTTGCCTCATAGAGTTTCTTATAATAATAGGGGCTCCTCGCACTGGGATAAAGCTAACAAGACAGAAACCATCCACTAGTTACAAAACTCTAAATAATGTATTGAGAGGACTATCACAACCAAGAGTAAACTAAATACTCCAATTTGTAAACTACTCATATTTTTATTTACGGAGTTGATACGACAATGGCTTCATGAACCATTCGCCACTTACCGGTCACATCCATTTTCTGATACATACAACTAATCAATCTTGTCCATATTAAGCACCAGATCTATTAGGTTACAAAAAGTATAGTCACTTTTAAGAATAAAGATGATAATTAGGGTATGTTAACAATATCAAATGATGTATTTTGGAAATATGTTTCATTCACCAATTAAACAACAACACATAATTATTTTCTAGTAAATTATTTTTTTATGGGAAATGTCTCGCTATAGAAACAATAAGTTTAGGGTCTAGTAGTTAAATTAATACAGCTATAATTAGTAGAAGTAGTTGAGTTAGTTAGTTGGTTAGCATTGTATAATGACTTTCAATTATTCTGTTAGTGCTTCTTAATATACCAAAATGAGGCTTCTTCTCCACTAACTTTCTTCTTCTCTTTTGCCATGGCTGAGCTCTTCAATATGGTATCAGAGCGTCCAGAATAGATCGATTAGCTCACCAATATCAGAAGAGAAAGTTATACCAACTCGACTCGCCATTTGTTCGTGACTTTGCTATGCCAGCTATTTCAGCTAAATCCTTACAATTAGGTTTGTTTTTTGATCTATTTCAATTTGTGAAGCAATTCATCCACAAATTCAGAAAATTCACTTTTATATTGTGTCTTTTGATTTAGATCTCCTTTAATCATGTAATTTGACATAATTTGGTGTAAAATCAACAAATTACGTTGGTAAATGACGAAGAAATCTCTACTCCAGCTTCTCAAGTACCAACTGCTACTCATGTGTTGAACACTCAACATCCAGATTCGGTACATCACAATCATCCTCTGTATATTCATCCCTCAGATACATAAGGTTCTGTACTTATTTCAATTCGGCTTCAAAGTTCCAAAAATTATTCTATTTGGAGAAGGTCAATGAAATTTTTGTTGCATGGTAAAAATAAACTAGGATTTGTTCTAGGAACTTGTAGAAAAGACATGTATGATCCTAGTTTACATGAATTCTTGGACAGATGCAATGATATTGTCTTAGCTTGGATAATGAACATCGTGTCTCAAAGTCTAATTAGTATTGTGATATACGCATCTGATGCTCATAAGGTCTAGGAAAATCTCAAAGAGAGGTTTGATAAGGTAAATGCCTTTAGAGCTTGCTATCTGTACAAGGAAATTGTTGGCCTTACTCAGGGAATATCATCTGTACCTGTGTATTTTTCAATACTCAGGGAGCTATAGGATGAGTATGAGTATGAGACGCTCCTCCTCTCTCATATGGATTGTCCAGAATCCACTAGATATGTTGAACACTACCAATTACAAAAGCTATACAAGTTCATAACTGGTTTGAGTGCATCTTATGATAATTAAAAGTATCAAATCTTTATGAGATGCCCATTTCCAAATATAAATCAAGTTTATGCCATGATAGTGAATGTAGAAAGTCAAAGGAAGAGTGGATGTGGATGCAAGCAGTGAAGCTACTGCTCTACTAAGTAGTAAAGTGAATAATAGTGGTGGTAACAACAGTGGTGGCAACAATAATTACAAAGCTAGAAACAGTTTCAACTATTGAAGGCTTGTGGTTCAGTATCACTATTGCAAGCTCAAAGGTTATATAAGGGACAACTGTTACGAGTTACATGGATATCCAAAGACTTCAAGTAGAAAAATAAAGGACTACTCAACACTTATTCTAACAATGTGACTAATACAGGAAATCAAAGATGCACAAAGCTCTTCTCAGTATGCAACATATGCCTCTACACCACCAATTCCAGCTCACTTCTTCACTCCAGAATAATAAAATCAAATTCTGCAGATGTTGAACAAAGGGAAGGAAAGAGGAGCCTATGGATAATAAAGAAAAAATGGGAACAACAAGTATTACTACTTCCCTAATATCTAATATAGTTGACAATAAATGGATAGTAGTCACAAGGGCAATCAATTATATGGTACAAAAGCTGAGTCTGCTTAACAAGTTTAAAGAATTATCACAAATGAGTAAGAATACAGTTCACTTACCTACTGGAGAATAGGTTGCTATAAATAAGTAGGAGAATCTCATATCTTTCAGGATAAAACAATTGGAGATGTACTATATGTCCCAGAATTCAAATACAATTTACTGTCAGTTTCATAGATCACTAAGGAGTGACAATGTCGTGCAATATTTTTTCCTGGTTTCTGTTTATTTCAGGAACTCAAGTGGGAGGGTGATAGTTATTGGTAGAGAAGATTATGGTCTCTATATTTTAAAAAATAGAGGTACTCCAAACCCAAAGCAAGCAGTTGATATCAAGGATACTCATTCATCTGTAAATATCATTTCTAGTTCTACTAGTAACTGTGAAACTAGTTCTAAGAATAAGAATATGATTGATGATGCATCTCTTTTATAATAGAAGATTAGGGCATGCCCCTCAAAAGTCCTGAGAATTATAGATGGTTTGAGTAAGATTCGGCTGAAAGATCATATGTGCAATATATGTTCTATTGCTAAACAATCAAGACTGCCATTCTCTATAAGTACTACTTGTTCTGTTTATTCTTTTGATCTTGTACATGCTGACATTCGGGGGACCTACAGAGTCCCTATTTATGATGAAAAAATATACTTCGTAACTTTAGTAGATGATTCTAGATACACTTGGAATTTCTTAATGACTACCAAAGCAGATTCTATTGTAGTGTTAAGGAACTTTATTTTGTTTATCAAGAACCAGTTTAATTATGGCGTGAAGTGTATTAGAACAGATAATGGTTCAGAATTATTTAATGATCAGGAGAACAAATTGCTAAATAATTACGTCATTATGCATCAAAGCTTATGTGTATACGTGCACAACAGAATGGTGTAGTTGAAATGAGGCATAGATATATTTTGGATATGGCTAAAGCACTAAGGTTTCAAGTTTTTGTTCCTTATCAATTTTGGGGTGAATGTGTGTCTACTACTATATACCTCCTTAACATGCTGCCCATTGTCTTGTTGAAAGGTCAGTCATCATTATAAAAGTTGTTTCATAGAGTCCCTTCATTGCAGCATTTCGAGGTGTTTGACAGTCTGCATTATGCTATAAATGTGAAGAAAATTGACAAATTCAGTCCAAGGGCAATCCAGTTGTTCATCTTGGATATTCAACTACTCAAAAAGGCTATTATATTTATGATTTAAACTCCAAGGAGTTTTTTGTGAGCAGCGACACTGTATTTCAAGAAGACATTTTTTCTTTCAGGGATATGAGCATTGGTTTCTCTCGTATGCTCCCAGTATTGGAACTAGTAGAGATTGATTCTCCTACTATCACTGCGCCTCTTACTCCAGTCATAGACAGCATCTCACATGCTTTTCCGAACTTCATTACCAGAGAGCCTACTCCACCACCTCATCTAGTACAGCTTAGAAGATCATCAGGAGAATCTGGACCACCCATTAGGATAGAAGATTATGTTGTTCAGAAGAAGTCATCTGCATGTTCCTACCCACTATCCAACTATGTGGTGTATGATAATCTTACTCCTACCTACATAGAATACCTAGAAGCTTACTTAGCCATTGTAGATCCAAGGACTTATGCAGAAGCTAGTGCCAATCCACTTTGGGTGGCTGCTATGAAGTCTGAAATCTCAGCACCTGAAAGTAACAACACTTGGACAATTGTGGATCTTCCTCCAGATAAGGTCCCTATAGGATGCAAATGGGTGTTTATGGTGAAGTATAAATCCACATGGGAAGTAGAGTGGTACAGAGCAATACTTGTAGCTAAGGGCTACAGCTACCAGGAAGGCTTGGACTACACTAAAACTTTTTTCTTGTAGCCAAGATGGTTACAGTAAGGTCTGTAGTGGCACTTGTTGCTGCATCACACTAGTATGTTTTTCTTATGGATGTGGATAATGCATTTCTTCAAGATAATCCCTGATAGATTTTCAAGTTAGGGGGAGTATCAAAAGGTGTGTAAGCTAAATAAGTCTTTATATGGATTTAATCAAGCTCCTAGGTAGTGGAATTTGAAGTTTACATAGGCTTTGACATACTTGGTATTTCTACAATCCCACAATGACTATTCTTTGTTCACACACAGAAAGGGAAAAGACTTGGTGATTGTGCTTGTATATGTAGATGGCTTGTTAGTTACTGGCAACAACCTGAGTCTGATTGAAAAGTATAGAAAAGACCTACAAAACATGTTTAAGATGAAAGATTTAGGGGAATTGAAATACTTTCTTGTCATAGAGTTTTCAAGATCAAATAAAGGAATTCATATGTGCCAAAGAAAGTATGCCCTTGAGATGTTATCTGAAACAGGGTTATCAAGAGGTAAGTTGGTATCTACTCCACTGGAATTTAATCACAAACTTACCTCAGTAGAGTTTGAAAAGGTGTTCAACAAAGATAAATTGGTTGATGACATATTACTTGAAGATAGAAGTGGATATCAAAGAATAATTGGAAGACTATTGTATTTGACTATGACTAGACCTAACATAGCCTTTGTGGTACAGGTTCTAAGTCAGTTCATGCATGCTCCTATGAAGCTAGTTGCATTATGTGACTCAGACTGGGGTGCATATGTGGAAACAAGAAAGTCAGTCACTGACTAGTGCTATTAAATTTGGTGATGCTTTAGTTTCCTGTAAATCCAAAAACAAGGGACAATATTAAGAAATTCAGCTGAGGCAGAATTTAGGAGCATGGCTACTACTGTTACAGAAATCAAGTGGTTAGTTAGTCTATTGAGGATCTAGGAACTGTAGTGCAACTTCCAATTCAGCTCTACTGTAAGAGAAAAAAATCAAGAGGGAATGATCAAGACATAACATGTTGGCACAAGGGAACAACTAGCAGGCAGTTTCACTAAGAGCTTGTGCAGTCCACAACACGATTAGTTAGAAGGCAAGCTGGGAATGAAAAACATGATTTCATCCTTCATCTTGAGGGAGAGTGTAGAAAGAATAAGTGTGGGGCCCAGTAGTTAAATTAATACAGTTGTAATTAGTAGGAGTAATTTAGTTAGTTAGTTGGTTAGTTGTTATAAATACTGTAGGTGGTTAGCATTGTACATTGACTTTACATTATTCTATTAGTGCTTCTCAATATACGAAGATGGGACTTCTTCTCAACTAACTTTCTTGTTCTCTTTTGCCATGGATGAGCTCTTCAACAGTCACATGGTACCAAATACACTCAAAATAACAAACATGAACAGAAATAATGCTCCAAAGAAGTACACTTTGTTTCCTAAATTATTCATGTATCTTTTTTGAGATAAAATACAAAAAACACAGAAAAAAATAATGCTTCTAGCCTTGTCTAATCAAAGAAGTACACTGCATAATTTTGCATTCTCCTATCTTATTATAACTTTTCCTACATATGAAATTGACTGAGAATAACATTTTCCATAATGTCATGGACGTCTATTTTTCAGTTGTATATATATCAACCCCTAACCCTACAAAAAATCCCAACCACTTTGCTCTTCAACTTTTCCAATTCACCTCACATTAAGAAAGGTAATAATGAAGTTCGAATTAATTAAGTACTTATATTTTAAATTTTTTTTCACCTTACAAAAATCGTTTCAGCATTGTAACAGTGATAAAAATTGTCTTCCATCATTTAGTAGTTTGTGGATCTTAAATATGAAAACAAATCAGATTTGAAAGCTTATTTTGTGAATTAGTTTACATTTTTCGATGTAAAGAGAGCACAGTGGTGTAATGACCCGGCCTGTTATTTTGTGTACTGTAGCCCCGTTCCCCTATTCATTACTTCTTCTATGTTAATCTGCGGTTCTATGACTTGTCGGGGTCATTGGATTGGTTTCTGGAAGGTCTTGGTATAAATTGGGACACTTAGTCCCAAGGCTAAATGCTTAAGTTGAAAGAGTTGATCGGAGTTTGACTTTTGTGTTGACGACTCTGAAATAGTATTTTGATGGTTCTAATAGCTTGGTGATTTTGAACTTATGCGTAAGTCCGGATGTTGATTGGAGGTCCGTAGGTTGATTTGAGTCTTTCTTGGCGAAAGTTAGAAAGTTAAAGGTTTGGAAGGTTGAGAGATTTGACCAGGAGTTGACTTTATTGATATCGAATTTAGATTTTTATTTCAGGAGTTGGAATAGATCTGTTGTGTCAGTTGGCACTTACATGCGAAATTTGAGGTCATTTGTAGATTATTTGATATGGTTCGGCATGAGGTTTGGAAGTTGAAAGTTCATTAGTTTATTAGGCTTGAATTGGGATGCAATTCGTGATTTTGGTATTGTTTGATGTGATTTGAGGCTTCGAGTAAGCTCTTATAGTATTTTATGACTTATTGGTATGTTTGGATGGTATCTCGGAGGTTTTGGGTGTGTTTCGGATGGCTACGGACCTTTTCCATCATGTTTGGAACTGTTGTTTTGAGGTTCTAGTTTCCTTCTTCTCAATCGCGAAGAGGCTGTCGCGATCGCGGAAGGCATTTTATTGGTAGGGGGAAATTGTTCATCGCATTCACAAGCTGGGTTTCGCGTTTGCGTAGGCTATTTCTGGGGAAGAGATTATTTTTTCTTTGTGATCGCGACGTAGGTCCCACGATCGTGATGCATAATGCATGGGCAGACTATATAGTGCTATATTTCGAGAGTTTGGTTCATTTTAACATATTTTGAGTTGTAGAGCTCGGTTTTGGGCACTTTTGGAGAGGATTTTCACGATTTGGATCGGGATAAGTGTTTTTGACTCGGAATTTCCCATTATTCATGATTCCATCTTTACTTTTATTATTTAACTGGTGATTTGGATTGGAGAGATTGGGGATTTCAGTTAAAACTTTCCTAAAGTGTAAACTGGGGATTGCAAGATCGATTTGAAGTTGGAATAGGATGAAATTGATATGGTTGGACTCGTAATTGAATAGATGTTCGAAATTTATGAGTTTGGCTGGGTGCCGAGGTGTGGGCCCGAGGTTGGCTTTTTGGGTTGACTTTTTTATTTTGATTAAATATTTTAGCTTTATCATTTGGATACAATTCGTATGACTTTTATTGATTATATTAAGTTAATTTGGCTAGATACGGGTCGTCTGAATGTTTATTCACGCGGGAAGGGCTTGTTAGGGTTGTGATTTGGCTTACTTGAGGTATGTATCTTACCTAAACTTGGTTGAGGCTCTAGTTTCCTGAGTTAATTGTGATAGCTATGTGTTATGGGTGCGCATATGTATGGGGTTTGAACCCACGTGTAAGCAACAGGGTATTTATCCATGCTCGGGGTAGTGTTTAGGCTATAATATGCCTTGAATTGACTGTTAAGCTTTAAGATGAGATGTTTGTAACCTTATTGTGAACTATTTAAAACCTTATTGTGAACTATTTAATCCATGTTTGAGGTTACATAGAGATTAATTCCCTTAATGAACTTGATAATTGCTATTTATATGATAAAATTGCCGAATTGAGCTATAATAGCACACTTTGCACATGTCTACACTTTAGCATGTCCTTATGTCAGTCCAGGAGCATGAAATCTGATAATTATTCATCATATACATGTGTTCTTGTATATTTTCTTCTGTGTGATATGATTTTAACTAGATGCATGTGACTACACTGGGCGGATTATGCTGTTATGCATGTGACCATAACGGGCGGATTGTGTTGTTATGTTTGTGACCATGCCTGGTGGATTGTGTTGTTATGTCTGTGACCACGCCGGGAAAATTGTGTTGTTATGCATGTGACCATGTCAGACAGATATGATATTAATCCTATGTTAACATCAAAATGATAACATGTTGAATTGGTTGTACTGCGTGTGGATATGGATCTATCCCCTAGGGCCACCCTCTCATGTGCCTTCTTGATAGTGTACACACGAATTTGAGGAAATTGATCAATGGTTTGGTACGAATATGGAAATATTGTAGAAAATATGGCTAGTATTTGCTTTGGATTTTGCATTTCATCTTTACTTGCAACTTTTATGGTTAATTACCTGATTTATTTGCATATCATCTTTATATGATGTATCATTGACTAAGCAGAGAACTTGAGTAATTGTGCACACATAGATGGTTCTTTCTGTGCTTTATGACTTGATCACATTATTTTTCTGTACTTGTTGAGTTTATGAAATTGTACAAGTTATAGTAAGAATTATTTATAATTCTTGCATCTTTTATCTCGTCGAGGTTATTTATGATTCTTGCTGAGTAAATTGGGTCGGTTGTACTCATGTTACACTCTACACTTAATTGTGCAGATCTAGGTGCCGGACCCAGTCATCAGTAGCCGAGGCTTGTGGTAGAGTTGATCACTGAGAGATGAGGTAGAATTGCATTCTCTACTGCAATCTTGGCGTCTCTTTTCTTATGTATTGTTGTCTTTGATTCAGATAGTATTGTTATTTAGCCTTATAGACTTATATTCCATTGTAGAGATCATGGCTCTGTATTTACTAGTTTTGTGGAATTTTATCATGTATTACCATTATTATGTTATATTGAGATTTCAGACTTATGTCATTTTTGTAAATTCCGCTATTTTAGATCTTTACTATTAATTCCGGCTAGCCTATCAAGTGTGTCAGGGGCCATCATGTTTGGTTGGGTATTGGGTCATGAAAAGTTGGTATCAGAGCCCTAGGTTAATATGTATTATGAGTGATCAGGAAGTTTAGTAGAGTTTTGCGTCTCGGCACAGAGACGTCTGTACTTATCTTTGAGAGGCTACCGAACTGTTAGAAAAACTTCACTTTCTTGCAGTCTTGTCGTGTGGATTTGTTATTTCTGAATTTTGAACGTTGACTCTTCTATTATATCACAGATGGTGATGATATGTGCAGCGGGATCAGGCCGATGGGCACTAGTACGACTAGTTAGGGCCGCAACAAGCTGAGGCCGAGGTAGAGGACGAGGTGGGGCTCGCACTACAATGAGAGAAACACCTACGCAACCAGCAGTTGCTCCAGTTGAGGAGCAGGTACCAGACATTGATGAGCTGGTGGGGCCATCTCTAGAACCAACAGTGCCTATTGTCATTCATGGCCTTCAGGAGGCCTTGGCCCAGATTTTGACTGTGTGCATGAGCCCGGCTCAGGTAGTTTCAATCCTAGTTGCACTGGTTTCCTCATAGGCTGAGGGAGGTATCCACACTCCTACTGCCTGTACTTAGGAGCAATTAGCGCGGGGCTACCAAACATCGAGAGTGTTAGCGGTTCAGCTGGTTCGTGCTCCTCGGGCTGAGGTTGGTCCACCTATGAGTGATGAGGAGAAGAAGAGGTTGGAGCACTTTGGGAAGCTTAAGCCTCCAGAGTTCAGTAGAGCAGAATCAAAGGATGCAAAGTATTTTCTAGGCCGGTGTCAGCAGAATCTTAGCACATCGGATATTTTGACACTAGTGGGGTTGCCTTCACTACTTTCAACTGACAGGGGCAACCTATAGATGGTGGCAGACTATTGATTTAGGCAAGCCAGCTAGCACAACACCACTTACATGGCATGGGTTCTCAATTCTCTACTTAGAGAAATTTGTTCCACAGATTCAGAGAGAAGAGTTGCATTGGGAGTTTGAGCAGCTACACCATGGGGATATAACTATGACCTGGTACAAGATGAGATTTTTGGATTTGGCACGTCATGCTATATGGTTGGTTCCCACTGAGAAAGAGAAGATTAGGAGGTTCATTAATGGCCTTAACTATGGTTTGCGTTACAGTTTGGCTCGAGAGGCTGAGACAGATGCTAGGTTTGATCGTGTGGTCGAGATTGTTAGACACTTAGAGTAGGTCCGCAGGCTTGGGCGTGGGGAGCGGGAGGCCAAAATGCCTCTTGGTTCATGTGGTTTCAGCAGTGCCTCATTTAGAGGCTAGTCGCACTACAGCAGAGGTCGTCCGTATAAGCTTGCTCAGGCAGCTCGTCATGTTCCTCGTGATACTTCAGTTAGACATTATTCTCACAGTGCTCGCCCAACTCAGTCATCATTCAGTATGATGCTAGTATAGAGTTCCTACCATGCTCCATCTAGTTAGGGTTCTGCAAGCAGCTACCCAGGTTATCGGGTTCCTCTGATGTGAGGTTGGTATGAATGTGGAGACTTGAGTCATCTCAAGAGGGATTGCCTTAGACTGTTGAGTAAGATCCCACAGCAGAGCTCTTATCTTATGATGTCAGCACTAGCAACTACACCACCCACACAACCAACTAGGAGTGGGACTCAGGCATTTCGAGGTCACCCTTGAGGGGGAGGTTGATCAGGTGGTGGTCAGTCATGTTGCTAAGCATTTCCAGCCAGGCTAGAGGCAGTTGCTTCCGATGCCGTGATCACAAGTATTGTTTGAGTGTACCACGGGGATGCTTTATTATTAATTGTCCTTGGTACCACTTATTCATATATGTCATCATACTTTACTCATTATTTGGATATGCCCCATGAATTTTTAGTTATGCATGTTCATGTATCTACACCAGTGGGTGATTCTATTATTGTAAATCATGTGTATCGGTCGTGTGTGGTGACTATAGTGGGTTATGAGATGAGAGTTGATATTTTACTGCTTAGCATGGTTGATTTTGATGTGATTTTGGGCATGGATTGATTGTCGATGTGTCACGTTATTCTGAATTGTCTTGCTAAAACACTGACGTTAGCGATACTAGGTTTGACTGGAGAGGTTCCCTATACCATTTTCCCAGTAGAGTGATTCCATATTTTGAGTCTCAATGGATGGTTGATAAGGGATGTCTAGCATATTTGGCTTTCATGTGGGATGTTAGTGTTGATGTTCCTACCGTTGAGTTAGTTCTGGTAGTGAAAGACTTCCTAGATGTGTTTCCTGCAGGCCTGCCAAGCATGACACCTGATAGGGACGTTGATTTTGATATTGATCTGGTGTCGGGTACTCAACCCATTTCTATTCCACTGTATTGCATGGCACCATCGGAATTGAAGGAGTTAAAGAAACAACTTTAGGAATTTCTTGATAAGGGATTTATCAGGTCGTGTGAAGAAGAAAGATGATACTATGAGGATGTGTATTGACTACAAGTAGCTGAACAAAGTTACAATTAAGAACAAGTACCCACTATCGCACATTGATGACTTATTGATCAGCTTCAGGATGCTAGAGTATTCTAGAAGATTGATTTGAGGTTGGGATATCATCAATTGAAGATCCGAGATTTAGATATTCTGAAGATAGCTTTCAGGACCCACTATGGCTACTATGAGTTTCTTGTAATGTCTTTTGGGCTGACCAATGCCCTAGAAGCCTTTATGCACCTGATGAACAGTATGTTCCATTCGTATCTTGATTATTTTGTTATAGTATTCATTGATGTTATATTAGTCTATTCACGCAACTAGGAGAATCAAGAGCAACATCTGAGGATTGTAATCTAGACTTTAAGAGAGAAGAAACTAAATGCTAAATTCTCCAAGGATGATTTCTGGCTTGATTAGATGGCATTATTGGGCCACATGGTGTCTAATGAGGGGATCAATGTGGATCCGAAGAATATTGAAGCAGTTCATAGTTATCCTAAATCATCTTCGGCTATTGAGATTCGGAGCTTCCAATGTTTGGCAGGTTATTATCATCATTTTGTGGAGGGTTTCTCATCTATTAATGCACCTTTGACTTGATTGATCTAGAATAGGTTCTCCTTTTAGATGGTTCGACGAGTAAGGTAAGGTTTCGGAAGATCAAGATTGCATTGACTACAACCTCAGTGTTGGTGTTGCCTACAGGTTCGGGATATTACACTGCGTATTATAATGTGTAGTGTATTGGACTTGGCGCAGTGTGGATGCAGGCCGGTAGGGTGATTGCTTATGCGTCTCGGCAGTTGAAGGTTTATGAGAAGAATTACCATATGTATGATTTAGATTTGGCAGCCATTGTTCACGTTTTGAAGATTTGGAGGCACTATGTATACGGTGTTCAATGTGAGGTCTATACTAACCATCGGAGTTTCCAGCATATGTTCAAGAAGAAGAAACTTAATTTGCAGCAGCTGAGATTGTTAGAGTAGCTTAAAGACTATGATATCACCATATTTTATTATCCGAGGATTTCCAATATGGTAGCCGATGTATTGAGTAGGAAAGCTGAGAGTATTGGCAGCTTGGCATATTTACCAGTAGTAGAGAGGCAACTAGCCATGGATGTTGAGACCTTAGCCAATCAGTTTGTGAGATTGGATATTTCGGATCACAACTATGTTATTGCTTGTGTGGTGTCATAGTCATCATTGTTGGAGCGTATCAAGGCTCGCTAGCTTGATGATCCTCATTTGATGGTGTTGAAGGATATGGTGTAGCGGGGTGTTGCTAAGGAGGTTGTGATTGGTGATGATGGTGTTATGCGGCTTCAAGGACGGATTTGTGTTCCAAATATTGATAGGTTGAGATATTTGATCCTTGAGGAGGCTATGAACTCACATTATTCCATTCACCCAGGTGTCACGAAGATGTACCGTGACTTGAAACGACACTATTTGGTGGCGGAGAATGAAGAAAGATATGGTTGCTTCTGTCTCTCGGTGTTTGAATTATCAACGGGTGAAGCATGAGCATAAAAAATTGGGAAGGTTGATTTAGAGATTGGAGATACCATAATGGAAGTGGGAGCGCATCATTATAGAATTTGCGGTAGGCTTACCACAGACCTTGAAGAAATATGACATAGTCTGGGATATTATGGACTGGTTGACTAAGTCTGCGTACTTCATTCCGGTAATGGCTACCTACTCTTCAGAGCGGCTGGCTCAGATTTTTACATTTATGAGATAGTTCACCTTCATAGTGTGCCCATGTCTATTATCTTGGTTCGAGGCACTCAGTTCATATCGCAATTTTGGAGTGCGGTGCAGAGAGGTTAGGCACAAAGCTTGAGTTGAGACAAACGTTCCATTCCCAGACAAATGGGCAGTTCAAGCGCACTATTGAGATATTGGAGGATATGTTACGTGCTTGTGTCATTGATTTTGGAGGTTCATGGGATCAATTTCTTCCATTAGCAGAGTTCTCCTACAACAACAACTTCCAGTCGAGTATCCAGATGGCTCCTTATGAGACCTTATATAGGAAAAGATAGCGTTCTTTGGTTGGTTGGTTTGAACTTGCAGAGGCTAGATTGTTTAGCACAGATTTAGTCCATGACTCCTTGGACAAGGTGAAGGTGATCCAGGAGAAGCTTCATACAATACAGTGGAGGCAGAAGAGTTATGATGGCAGGAAGGATCGTGATGTTGTATATATGGTGGGTGAGAAGGTTTTGCTCAGAGTTTCACGCATGAAGGGTGTATTGAGGTTCGATTATAAGAGAAAGTTGAGCCCTCGGTATATTGGCCCTTTTGAGGAGGTTAAGAGAGTGGGAGAGATGGCTTACAGACTTGCATTGCCACCTAGTCTTTCATGTTTCTATGCTCCGAAAGTATTATGGTGACCCGTCACATATTTTAGACTTTAGTAAGGTACAACTAGATGGGGATCTGACTTATGATGTGGAGTCGGTGGTCATTTTGTACCGGCTGGTTCGAAAATTGAGGTCCAAGAATATAGCGTCAGTGAAAGTTCATTAGAGAGGTCAGCCGGTCGAGGAGGCTACTTGGGAGACCGATCGGGAGATGTAGAGCAGATACGCACACTTATTTGAGACTCTAGGTATGATTCTAGACCCGTTTGAGGACGAATGTTTGTTCAAGAGGGAGAGAATAATGACCTAGCCAGTCATTTTGTGTATTATAATCCTATTCCCATATTCATTGCTTATTTTATGTTCATCTGTGGTTATGTGAGTTGCTTGGGTGCTCGAGTTGGTTTCGGGAAGGTCTTGGTGTGAATTGGGACATTTTGTCTCAAGGTTGAAGGCTTAAGTTGAAAGAGTTGATCGGAGTTTGACTTTTGTGTAGATGCCTCTGAAATGTTGTTTTGATTGTTCTAATAGCTTCATATGGTGATTTTGGACTTAGGCGTATATTCGGGTGTTGATTTGGAGGTCCATAGGTTTATTTGATGTTTTTTTGGAAAAAGTTGGAAAGTTGAAAGGTTGGAAGGTTGAGAGGTTTGACAAAGACTTGACTTTATTGATATCGGGTTTGGCTTTTAGTTCTGGGAATTAGAATAGGTCTGATATGTTGTTTGAGGCTTTCATGCAAAATTTGAGGTCATTCGGAGTTGATTTGATATGTTCGGCTTGAGTTTTGGAAGTTGAAAGTTTATTAGGCTTGAATTGGAGTGCTATTCATGATTTTTGTGTTGTTTGATGTGACTTGAGGCTTCGAGTAAGTTTGTATAGTATTTTTGGACTTGTTGGTATATTTGGATGGGGTCCCGGGGATCTAAGGTATATTTCGTATGGGCTACTGACCATTTACATCATATTTGGGACTGTTGTTATGAGGTTCTGGTTTCCTTCTTCGTGATTGCAAAGAGGCTGTCGCGATAGCCGAAGGCATTTTGTTGGCAGGGAGAAATTGTTCATCGCGCTCGCAAGTTGGGTCTTTTGTTCGTGTAGGTCATTTCTGGGTAGAGAATATTTGTTCTTCGCAATCGCGACGTAGGTCATACAATCGCGATAACTATTGCCTGGGCAGACTATATAGTACTCTATTTCGACGATTTGGTTCATTTTAACATATTTTGAGTTGTAGAGCTCGGTTTTGGACAATTTTGAAGGGAATTTTCACGGATTTGGATCGGGGTAAGTGTTTTTGACTCGGATTTTCCCATTATTTATGATTCCTTCTTTATTTTTATCATTTAATTGGTGATCTGAATTGGAGAAACTAGAAATTGAAGTAAAAACTTTCCTAAAGTGTAAATTGAGAATTTAAAGGTCGATTTTAAGTCCGAATGGTGTAAAATTGTATGGTTGGACTCGTAATCGAATGGCTATTTAGAATTTTGATGTTTGGTCGGGTTCCAAGGTGCGGGCTCGGGGTTGGCTTTTTTGTTTTGATTAAGTATACTAGCTTTATCATTTGGATTCGATTTCTAAGACTTTTATTGACTATATTATTTAATTTGGCTAGATTCGGGTCGTCCAGAGGTTGATACACGCGGAAAGGGCTTGTTAGAGGACTGATTTAGCTTGTTTGAGGTAAGTATCTCACCTAAATTTGATTGAGGCACTAGTTGCATGAGTTATTTGTGATAGCTATGTGCTATGGGTGCGAATATGTGTGGGGTTTGAGACTATGTGCAAGTACCAGAGTATTTATCCATGCTCGAGGTAGTGCTTAGGCTATGATATGCCTTAAATTGATTGTTAATCTTTAAGTTATGAAGTTTATCAAAATTTTAACCTTGTTGTTAACTATTTGATCCATGTTTGAGGTTACATAGAGGCTAATTTTTTGAATGAATTTGATAATTGCTATTTTGTGATGAAATTGCCAATTTGAGGTATGATAGCACACTTTGCACATGCCTATACTTTAGCATGTAATTATACCAGTCAACGAGCATGAAATTCGATACCTATTCATCATATACATGTGTTCTTGACTATTTGTTTCTGTGTGGATCTGATTTGGATTGGATGCATGTGACCACACCAGGCGGATTGTGTTATTATTCTTGTAGCCATGTTAGGCGGATTGTGTTGTTTTTTCTATGACTACGGCGGGCGTATTGTGTTGCATTCCTATGACTTTGTCGAGAGAATTGTGTTGTTATGCCTATGAACATGTCGGGTGGATATGATATTGATCATGTGACCATGTCGGGCTGATAGAACGTTGAATTGGTCATGCTCCGTGTGGATATGGATCCATCCCCCTAGGGTCGTCCTCTCATGTGCCTTCTTAATGGTGTACACGCGGATTTGAGGAAACTGATAAGTGATTTGGTATGGATATGGAACTATTGAGGAAAATCTAGCTAGTGTTTGCTTTGGATTTTGCATTTCATCTTAACATGCAATTTTCGTGGTTAATTACCTAGTTTATTTGCATATCCTCTTTATATGTTGTATCATTGATTGAGCAGAGAACTTGAGTAATTGTGCACACACATATGGTTCATTCTGTGTTTTATGACTTGATCACATTATTGTTCCGTACTTGTTGAGGTTATGAAACTGTACATGTTAAAGTAGGTATCATTTATAATCTTACTTCTTTTACCTCGCCAAGGTTAGTTATGATTCTTGCTGAGTACATTGGGTCGGTTGTACTCATGCTACACTCTACACTCAATTATGCAGATCTAGGTGTCGGACTCAGTCATCATAGTCGAGACTTGTGACATAGTTGATCATTGAGAGACAAGGTAGAACTGCATTCTCGACCGCAGTCTTGGCGTCTCTTTTCTTATGTACTGATGTCTTTAGTTCAGAAAATGTTGTTATTTAGCTTCTCAGACTTGTATTCCGTTGTAGAGCTCATGATTTTGTATATACCAGTTCAGGGGGATTTCATTATGTATTGCCATTATTATGTTATATTGAGGTTTCAGAGTTATTTCTGTAAATTCCGCTATTTTGGTTCTTTATTGTTATGTCCGGCTTGTCTATCAAATGTGTTAGGCGTCATCACGACTAGTTAGGTTTTGGGTCGGGACAAGTGGGTTGCCCTAATTTTGTAGTTAACCCAATTGAAAAAGGAGAAAATCCGACTTTATACCTATTAATTCCAAATTATTTACCCTTTAATGCCCAGACTCAAACTATTTACTACTCTTACCCATACTCTACAAACTTATACCCGCTAGTTGTTCCCAGAGTCAAGGCTTCAATCACAAAAAGCTTAGCTTTACTAAAATAAAGATTGGATACAGATTCTCTCTGAATAATCACTGTTATGTACAAGAGAATTTTAGCATAAGGTGACCAAATGATAACCGCAATCGAGGTTATTTGAAAAAATTAAACTAGGCTCTGGCCCCTTCCTCCTTTCTCTAATTGAGTAGTTTCCATAAACCATGCGATCAGAATTACATGTGGACAAAATTTACAAAGCCATGGTTTAGATATTTCATTAAGTACAAGAGCAGATTACATCCCAAATCTAAATTTTTGTGTGTATTTGAATACCACCATTGTTGGGCTTGAAGCTCAATTTTATTTTTATAGATATTTTATTTAATTCAAAGTGGGTGTTGTTAAATACTGCTTATATTACTTTCTAGAAGTTCATTTGGACCTGATTTTAGGTGATTGAGATCGAAATTTTCAATTGAAAATCGAAGAAAAACACAGCTACAGTATACCGCTACGGTATATAATATGTTGTAAGAGTATATAGATATACTGCAACAGTACACTATTATAGTTTACAAAAACGTATGTCGCTACAGTATACTAATATACTATTGGAGTATATAGTTATACTGCAATAGTATACTATTATAGTATACAATATATTTGTCACGCCCCAAAACTGAGGGACACGACCGGCGCTCAACCGGAGGACCCCAGTCTAGCGGACCTGAAATTTCCTTTCCTATACCACGTGTTACCCCGTGATTCCAATATACCTTATTCTTTTGAAATAGCAATTTAAGACTTAAGCATGAACTTACAACTTGAGTTCATTTCTCCTTTTTATCATTTTCAACATTTGATACCAAGTACTTGCAAAATACATACAACATTTACCAAGGTGAACCACGATTCTGAACCATACCATTACTACCCAAAAATACTTTTGTACACCACCCACATTGTGTGTACGGAGCCTCTATGAATACTAGGAACTTAACCAATACTTGCCAGCGACAAGGCCCCGGCTATACCTTACAATACACAATAAACTCAAAAGAAGGTGGCATGAAACACACATGACCCCAAGAGGAAGTGGGGCTCACCAATGCAACTAATGGGATATAGAGGAGTGCTACTCTCGGTGGACTGGAGTACCTGCTATAGATCCACTTACAATCATAACACGAATGTAGCGCCCCCGGCAAAAGGGACGTCAGTACATTTGAATTATACTGGTATGTATGAACAAACTTTACCCCAAGTAAGATCAATCAATACATAGATAACAAACAATAATAGAATCAACAATCAAATACACATGAAAGGTACAATCAAGCCAAACAAGTTTACAATCTCTCCTTTTTCACCTTCAACATTTTCACATCAATGATTTAACAATCTTTTTCATAATTTCATTTCAATAGTGATTTTGATCACTTTTCCACCGATGATTTCACAATCTTGTTCATAATTTCATTTCAATAGTGATTTCGATCACTTTTCCATATTTGATTTCACAATCTTGTTCATAATTTCATTTCAATAGTGATTTCGATCACTTTTCCATCTTTATTACCTCGGCCACCCTTATCACCACAACCCACACCTTATTACTCCGTGTTGCGGCGCGCAACCCGATCCCACTGAACAATTCACAATTCACAAATAACACAACAACAACAACAATTCACATAGAACAACCACAATAATTCTCAAAGAGCAACCACAATAATTCACAATAATTTCTGTAGCTATCAATACCATTTCTATCATATTAAACAACTCATATGCAATTTAAGTCACCACAATAATTTCCCACAACAAACCAAATATGTTATTACCACAGTTGTTCCAATTGCATCATTTATGATTTCCTTCCATCATTTGTTTCTCAACTCTTACCACATAACACTTTCACAATCACATTTGGTTTATTGCCAATTACTTACACCAATATATTGGTAAAACTTAACCAACAACAATTAAGATATATTAAACATAAGAATTCATGAAATAGGTCATCTTGCCTTAACACCCGTGAAGCAACCAAAATTCACAAATAGTTCACATAAATAACACGTACCAATTTCTCGTACTCCAAACAAGTTGACTTTACAAAGGTTAAAGTTAGCCATACATACCTGGGATTTTCCCCCTTAATGATACTACAATGTTCCAATACACTTAAGCAACATCAATCTACAATACAACATTCAATATGACCAATATTAGTAACAAATTCCATAACTTATGCCATTTAGGCATATTATAAAATACCTTGTAGGCATAGATCCTTACACCTCATAACTTTAGTGTTGGTTCATCCAACTATCACCATTAACCAACAATTCACCCTACCATCATCCCTAACCAATTTATAGCTTCCAACAACATATATATATGACCATTCATTCATACCCAACCATCAACCTTCTTAATTAACTCATTTCACAATCTCTACAACCAACACAACCTAGGTTAGGCACTTATGGCTTTCAATCATCATCCCATGAGTTCTAATGTATCTATCATACATAAATAATCACCATAGAGTAGTTAGAGATGATAGACATACCTCTTGTAGTAAGAATCTTGAGAATCCTCACTTGTGGTGTTCTTGATAAATTCAAGGATTTGAATGAAATTCTAAGGATTTTCGAGATTAATACTTGTTAATATAAGTGTTTAAGAGTAGTAATCAACTCAAAATACTCCAACAATCTTACGTTGGATCATAGGGATGAAGTTCGAAATGAAATCCCCTTGAGAGAGCAAGCCCTTGGTCCAAAAATGGATTTGGAACCCTCTAGGCCGGTCTTGGGGTATTAAAACTTTCCAGGCGTGCGAACTTTCGCATAGTTCGCGCGTTGTTCGCGCGTCGGAGGCAGAATACTCAGCAAAACGCACGAACTTTCAAAGTCCGCGCGAAGTTCGCGCGAGTGACACCTTTCCAGTAAAATGGTCATAACTTTCTGTATACACCTCCAAATGATGAACGGTTTGTTGTGTTGGAAACTAGACTCAAAGGGCTGTAATTGTATAGGTTGTGCCTCACACAAATCCTTATATAACTGGATATATGATCGTTCAAAGTAAGGTCTTGTATGCACTCATTTACAGATTTCGTCTAATATGCAATTTTCCAACTTGCCTTAGACTTAGGCCTCTCCTTAGACCCCAAATCACTTATAATAAGACTTATAAACTTATTACCATATCCAGTTGATATCCATAATATTATAAATCCTTATTTGCACACGAATTAAAATAATTTAGCCTACCTTGGCACGATGAAATCTTAAATTACTTTGAAAAAAAAAAATTCCGGGGCCTTACATCCCCCCCCCCTAGGATCATTCGTCCTCGAATGAGGATTGACGTCCGTTCACTAGCCATACTTATGTAACTTCGGCTTGTTCACATCATGAAATATATCAATAGCCACGAATTTGGCTAACTCCATAAATTTCCGAAAATTTCGCCAGAGTTTCCTTTGTAACTCGGCCTATCCACCTGTCAGAGAGCCCCCGAAACACATTTCCAAGCACCATTATACCATACGCATTTCACATTAATCATTCATTTATCACTTGAGTTCTTACAAAACCTTCATTTACCAAAAAGGGTTTGCACATGACTCAAATAATCATGACACATACAATTCTTGCACAACTTGAGGAGTTACAATAGTAAAAACAAAATGGGGTATTTCCACCAAATTGAGCACAACAACAGTTTTACTAGAGATAAGGGCTTGAACAATCACTACTAGACTTGTTCAAACAGATGGGGATATTTTTCTTTCATCTCATCTTTCGCTTCCCACGTGACTTCCTCGACTCGATGACTTCGCCACAATACTTTAACTGAAGCAATTTCCTTGTTCCTTAATTTTTTTGGACTTGCCTATCAAGAATAGCAACTGGAACCTCTTCATACGATAAGTCTTTACTCACCTCAATAGTCTCAGTAGGTACGATGGCGGATGGATCTCCAACCACTTTCTTCAACATAGACACATGGAACACCGGGTGCACTAATGACATTTCAAGAGGCAATTCCAGCCTATAAGCCACATGTCCTATCATTTGATAGATCTGATATGGACCTACATACATTGGGCTCAATTTCCCTTTCTTCCCAAATTGCATGACTCCCTTCATAGGAGATACCCACAAGAACACCCAATCATCTACTTGGAATTCCAATTCTCTGCGACATATGTCCGTATAGGATTTCTGGTGACTCTGAGCAGTTTTCATCCTCTCCTGAATGATTGTAACTTTTTCCGTAGCCTGGCGCACGAGATATGGCCCTAACAGTTCTGCTTCACCAACCTCGAACCACCCAATCAGAGATCTACACCTCCTTCCATACAATGCCTCAAATGGGGCCATCTGAATACTTAGTGTGAAAGCTATTACTGTAAGTAAACTCGACAAGCAGCAAATGGTTATCCTAACTACCTTTGAAATCTAGAACACAAGCTCGCAACATATCTTTAAGCGTCTGAATAGTCCGCTCTGCCTGACCGTCAGTCTGCGGATGGAAAGCCGCATTGAGATTTACTTGAGTACCCAAACCTTGCTGAAATTTCCTACAAAAGTTTGCAGTGAACTGAGCCCCTCGATCCAAGATAGTAGAAACTGGAGTGCCGTGAAGTCTGACTACTTCCTTGATGTACAATTGAGTATACTGTTCTGCAATATTGGTGCATTGGACTGGCAAAAAGTGAGCTGATTTCGTGAGTCGATCCACAATTACCCAAATTGAATCGAACT
>MU711045.1:96064-108732 GCA_026770625.1 Nicotiana glauca | reverse complement strand
GAGTACTCACTCTACTCCCTGCACCTTGTGTGCAGATACAGGGATCCAGGAGGGCAGTTGATATATATTGTTGCTGTTTCAGCTTACTACAGAGTTATCGAGGTAGCAGCCGGTGTCCGCAGGACCCGATCTCTCCTTCCCATTATCTCTTGTACTTCTGCTTTAGACTTGGTTGTATAGGATATTATTCAGATGTTTAGAGGCTCAGACTTATGACACCAGATCTTGTTGGGATATTATTTCAGTTATTTTATTTTCCGCACTCATCTTATCATTATGGAAACAGGAGATTTTTACTTAATTTAGAAATTTTGAGTTAATAATTGGATTGGTTAACGGGTAATGGTCGGGCTTGCCTAGCAATGTGTTGGGCGCCATCACGACCGGGGTTTGGGTCGTGACATTGACCATCTCGTCTCTACTTCTTCGAGATTAGACGGGATACTCATTGAGTACACGTTGTTTACGTACTCATATTACACTTCTGTACATTTTTGTTGCACATGTATTTATAACCCTAGTAGCCTACTGGGTGTAGCAGCGCAGATGATTCTAGGACTAGGTGAATTGCATTATTCGAGGCGACTCGCAGCTAGTATAGTCCCTTTCAGTATATTGTATTTATTTTTTGTCCACTGTATTTCGAACGGATGTTATATTTTATTTCTTTATCTGTAGATGCTCATGCACTTGTGACACCGGGTTCTAGGAAGATTCTTGAATTATCCAGTATTAAGTCTTTTATCGACTTTATGTTCATTTTTGTAAAATTTTTATTATATAATATTTAACGTATAAGAAAAATAATTTCCGTAAATACTAAAACTGGAATTTAATCATGCATTCTTGGTTGGCTTGCCTGACAGATGTGTCCGGCACCACCACGACCCTTAGTGGATTTTGGGTCGTGCCAACAATTATTATATTTAATACAGATTCTCTAATGTACTCAGCATTTAATGCTCATTAAATATTGTATCTGCATTCTCATATAGTGTTAGATTCATTCTTCTTGATTTTCGGATCTAAATGACTTAAATAGGTACGGGTGATGAGTCTTTTGAATAACTGCCCGTGCCTCTTCCTTTGCCCTTGCTCGTATCTGTTGTTACTCATGGCTCTTTGCCAGTTGTAACTCTTTGACCAGTCTATGTGTCATGACACATCATCTTCATACCTCTTTAATATGTAAACTCAATATTTTCCAGTACAAGTACTAGTAGAAGAAGTAGTAGTTACTAAAGTGTTGCTAGTATTAGGTAGTAGAGTCCTTGTTAAAGAGTTACTATTACACATAATAGATAAACTAGAGAGAGATTGTGTAGAATTCCTAATAATCTTCTTAATCATCCTGTTGTGGAGTGTGCCCGTGTGATCTTGTTCATAACAAGACATAGCAAAGATGGTGGTATCCCAAAAAGTAGGCAGTGCTCATGTGCATGAGTGGTTCCATATCTAGCTAAACTATCTGCTACACAATTCTGCTCTCTGTGGATAACTTGTACTAGTGGACTATCTAGCTGTTAGAGCAATAACCTGCAGTCATGAATGATATTAGTGAAATGCATTGTAGGTGATTTGAACATACCGATTATTGCATGTGCACCCGTCTCAATGATGATTGGTTTGAGCTATTTCTCAGCAATTTGCAATCCCTTGAGGAATGCAAGAAGTTATATTTGAACACTGGGTCCTTCTTTCACAGTTATATTTGAACACTGGGTCCTTCTTTCACAGATCCTAAATCTAAATACATTTCATTGGTTGTATTCATTGGGTTTCTATTTATATTGAGAGTATTTTACTGTAGTACTTCTTTGTATTGTTATTTTAAATAGAGATATACAGTTAGATTGAAAATACAAATGAATACAATTAGAACTAACAATGTATTTTAAAATGTTATTGTATGAACTCAAATACATGTAAATACATCCAAATGCAGCTGATAAAAATTGTTGTGCATAATAAAAATCAATGTATGCCTTATCAAATACATATAAACACATCCGAATACAAGAATAACTCTTCCATTGGAATTGTCAACCGGGCCGCAAATCAAAAAGTACTGCCTCCCCTACTCCTAGAACAAACTTTGCGATGTCATCTTGAATTAGACTTCAAGGAAAAAAGAACGACCAAGAGAATTCACTTTTAGCTTTTAAAAAGCTAGTAGGAAATTAGTTTCCATATGTACAGATTTGGAATTCTTCTACAAGGCAACTATGGTGACAAAAAGCTTTTAGGTCAATTTTCAGCTAATGCTTCCTCCCATTTTGTATGCTCTGCTATTGACTGGGTTTCTTACATCGACATTTGCAGTTTTCAAGTACAGTATGTAGATTCTGCACAAGATGAAGAAAATTAGTTTGAGCAGTTTGAAAAGAACATATGCTAGGGTTTAATAAGGAAGTAGTTTTATATAAAGAATGAGAGAAAAAAATATTAGAGAGTGTTTAATGGCTTAATGGTAGGAACTAACCATAAATATATATTTTGCTATAAAAACTAAATGTAACTATAGAAAATAATATATTAAAAATATTTTTATTTGTAATAAATGTAAGATGTAAAGCTTTGACATATGAGGTAAAATTTCCTTTAATAATTACACTACTTTTGGGGTATGGAAATGACATTGTTTGAGGTCTTCTCATTTTAATAAGAAATAGAAAAGAGATTGATTGCTGGTAGACAAATTGAAAAATAAAATATACATACAAATATTATCATTGCTATTTACTTAATTTCCTCGGAAGGAAGGTTACATACAAAATTATTGAACGGTGCGAACGGTTATATACTTATATTTGAGCTTTCTCTTCCCAAGTGTGTTTATAGATGTTTTTCCTTTTTTCGTTGCGCAGGTAACATGAGATTTCTCTTTTGAAGTGAAGGATTGACATTCCGTTCTATTCTGGGAGGAATTAATCCAAAACCTTGGGCAATAGTGAGGGGATTAAATTCCTTAAGGACACACAAGCAACTTGTGGGCTCGAAATTATTTTTTCTGCTTTGTTTATTAAACTAATATTTCTCTGCTTCTCTGATTTTTAACACAGATTACCAAAAATCTTAAGGAATTTAAATATATACGACGGAGAAAAGTTGAGAAGCAAACAGAAATTAAAATAATATCTGTTTTTGGCTAATTGGTTTGTTGATTGACTATTGCAGTTAATGCAACCAAAAGGCATTGTTATGTGTGAAACGATGTAATTATTGGATCACACTGTAGAATATCCAAGCATATCACACAACTTATTTTATGTGCAAATCTCCTCTGCTACTTCTCTATCTCCATAAAGTCTTATCACATTTTCTCCATGAAGAAATTAGATGATAATTTCAAGTACTTGAAGCCAAGGTTTTGGAACTTAACTCGTGATGGCAGAAAATTAGGCGGGAACATGGAGTTTCCATAACACGGCAGTAAAAATGTTGAACGTTTCCCGTGCAACTACTTCTCAAATGTTTCTCCATAACTTTAGTTCTCAACAAAGAAGAAGACCATTATAGCTGAGACTTCTCCTCTGTGTGATTATTTACTTTAGAGTTGAAGAGAAAGTGATCGAAGAGGAAACAGAAAATAATAAATAGTGTAAAGAATGCACCATTCTCTCCTCGAGTCATTGGTGTAGAATGAGGAAAAGTGAACAGAAAATATTTTACAAAAACATATGTTGCTTCATGTGTTGCCAGCGCTGACTTCTTTGAATCGATGCCTAAATTGTTTCTTTGGAAACAATTATTTTATTTCGAACTGGTAAATATCAGTTCATATAATGGAGGAATTCGTAAATTGGTTGTGAAAACCTAAGAGTCCTTTGGACAAGTTCTCATTCAGGCAGTAAGACTTGAATCTTACATTAATACTTGAAAATTATTTTGAGATCATAAATATAATATATGTAAAGATGAACATATATGAGTTTGATTAGAGAAAGAAATCAAACTGTTTAAAGTGGTATAATGGTTTAGTTGGAAAATTATTTGGAAAGGGAATTAAATTCTTGTGATTTTATACCCCTGGTTTTGGAGATTAAAATCTTTGTGATTTTCTATTCTTACTTCGAGATCAAAATCTTTATAATTTTCTATTCATGCTTCGAGATTAAAATCGATGTGATTTTCTACTCATTCGTTGAGATTAAAGTCTTAGTGACTTTATACTCATTTTGGAGATTAAAATCTTAGTTATTTTCTACTCCAATTTATTATTCAGTTTGAAGATTAAAAACTTCACCGTTTATTAAATTTGATTGTGTCACATATTATTCAGTTTGAAGATTAAAAACTTCACCGTTTATTAGATCTAGTTGTATTAGATGTTACTCGGTTTGAAGATTAAAAACTTCACCGTTTATTAGATCTAGTTGTATCAGATGTTACTCGGTTTGAAGATTTAAAAACTTCACCGTTTATTAATTTTGAATGTGTCAGATTGGTTTGAAGATTAAAAACTTCACCATTTATTAATTCTGGCTATGTCGTGACACAAACAACAATTCTTGTGGTTGGCTCAACAACGTAATAAGAGTGTCGACTATGAATCTCCTTTTGAAGAAATATGTTTGGAATATGAAATTATTCACCAAACGATCGCCCCTTAGTCACCGCAATCTAATGGAATTGCGGAAAGAAAGAACAGAATATCAAAGGAGACGATGAATGTCTAGTTGATATTACCCAAAACTTATAGGGTGAAAACTATGATTATAGCTAACCGAATGCTCATTCGCGACACAATCCATTGCATATGAAAAATGGAAAGGAAGAAAACCCAACTTGAAATATTTTCAAGTGTGGGGGTTATTTGGGTAAAGTAAATGTTCTTAAACTCAAAAAGGATTAAAAAAAAACGGATCAGAAATTATTGATTCCATTTTCATAAGATATGCAACAAATAGTAAGGCATATCGTTTTCTACTTCATAAATCAGAAAATCCCTACATTCATATTAATACGGTAATCAAATCAGATAATGCTGAATTCGTTGAGAATAGTTATCCATATAAAAAGGAATGTGAGACGTCTAGTGAAATATCTAAGCAAAATCGGGAAGAATCAACGGAAAGTACGTTGAATTAGAAAATTCCAAGATGCAGTAAACGTTAAAGGATAACTACTTTCTTTGGACCGAATTTTCTGACATTCTTGTTGGAAAATAAGACTCAAACGTTTAAAGAAATATTGTCTTCCTCGAAAGCACAATATTAGAAGAGGCAGTCAATAGTAAGATAGAATCCATATTAAGTAATCATACTTGGGAATTGGTTGATCTTCCTCCAGGAAATAAACCTTCGACTTCTACGTGGATTTTCATAAAGGAAATGAAAGTTGATGGTACTATTAAAAAATATAAGGTAAGATTAGTTGTCAAATGATTTAGACAACGAGAATGTCTTGATTATTTTAACACATACTCAATCGTAACGAAAATTACATCTATTCGGATGGTAATAGCGTTAGCCACCGTGTATGGCCTTAAAATCCATCAAATGGACGTAAAAGTCAACCTTCTTAAATGAATATTTGGAGGAAGAAATTTATATGGAACAACCTGAAGGGTTCGTGGTTTCCGAAAAAGAAAAGAAGGCGTGTCGACTTGATTAAGTCACTTTACAGACTAAGACAAGTACCCAAACAATGGCATGCGAGATTTGACCAAATAATATTGTCAAATGGTTTCAAAAATTAATGAGTGTATACAAATGTGTTTATGTTAAGAATACTTCAAATCATATAGTCATTATTTGATTATATATGATATGTTGATGAAATATTTAAAATATGGGGGCTTTTAGCTTATGCATGACAAAAGTCAATGTTAGACGTAATGTCTAAATGATATAATTTTTTAACCCCATTGATATAGTAGTTGGTAAATTCATCAGTTGTTTAGTCTTAATGAAGACTAGTTGATGAAACTACTAATTCGGAAGTTGGTCACGTGCCTTTCTCGAAAGATCATTTTCTTTATTGAAAAATTTATATTGTTTAGTTCTTTTATGAAATGATGTCACTTTGAAGGTTGTGACTTTTCATAGAAAGATACGTCTGTACGTTTTTGTATGGACATGACCGTTCATGAACGAATGCATTAATACGTTGGTCTATAATGAGGTGAACCAACAGATGAACATGACCAAAATCCATTGCAAGTTGGATTTGTTTCATAAATGAAGGTGCTATAATTTGCATATCATATAGATATATGAATAAATAGCATACAAATGCTTGAAAATGACGGAGTGATTGATAAATGTATTATATATTAAAAGGTTGTGGTCACAACTGATGCCAATCATTCCAGCTGTTGCTATAATATACCATTACTACATTAAGTGTAGTCAATAATATGATATGCAATCGAAAGTCGTGACGTATTAGTCTACAACATAAGGAAGTTTGCATTGAACGTTCATGACAATGAAACGAGTTTTGAAGTGTACTCCAAATTATGCTTTGCACTACAATAAGTCTCCCGCGATAATAAAAGGGTATAGTGATGCAAATTAGATCGCCGGTTCAACCGATTCTAATCCATTGGTGGCGGAGCGATGTCTTGAAAATCATCCAAAAAAATGTGCATTGACCGCTCTACAGTGGAGGCTGAGTTTATAGACGTAGACAAGGCCGGTGAAGAAGCTGAATGGCTCCGGAATTTCTTGGAAGATATTCCATTTTTGGCCCAAACCTTTGTCGCATATATGTATACATTGTGATATTCAAGAGGCAGTAGGCAGGGCAAGGAGCGTTATGTATAACGAAAAATCTCGTCACATTCGACAGAGACACAATATCGTTAGACAACTACTCTCTAGTGGTGTTATCACGATTGACTACGTAAAGTCAAGAGATAATGTATCGGATCCACTTACAAAAGGCCTATCTAGAGAGGCAGTTGAAAAATCATCGAAGGGAATGGAGCTATGGCCGAGGACAAGTTATTGTGGCGGTAACTCTACCTAGAAGACTGGAGATCCCAAGATCTAGGTTCAAGGAGATCAAACAAAGTCACTAATGACGGTTCAACATTGTCAAATAAAATTTCTTTTTGGTCCATTCTCGTGATAAGACAATGTTCAGTACCAAGGATAAAGAGTTAAGACTTTTTAATGGTTTCTAAGTTTGATACAGGGTATATCAAATAGTGTATCTACGGGATAACACGTTTAGGAATCACCTATGTAAGTGTGAAGTGTAAGCCGCTTCAAGGAGAATTCTGTAAGGCCAGTTCTCTATGCACTTATGAACCAGGTGGTGTTCATGGCTGAAACGAACACAACAATGAGAACCAAAGACGGTTAAGGGTTGATTGTGTGACTTATGGTTGTCTAGGTATACACCAAAGCTCGACGGTTCAAAGATATCAAATCTACCGATTGACCGAGTATATCCGACATAAGTTCACTACGGAAAGTTCAAAGGGAAACCTACTTATCCAGATGCGACTAATCCTTACTTGCGAATCACACAGTATTTTCATGCATTTTTGTTTTTCACATATGTCCATTCCCCATTCATGTGGGGGATTGTTGCATTTTTATTAAGGGGTGTGAATGGAAAATGGAAGAGGCACCTCTTGGATGGTACCTCTTCATCTCACCCTTTCGTTGTCTATAAATTTAGAGGCTTGACCTCATTTTTTATAGATAGAAAAATCTGAAAATTTCTCCCCTCTTTTCGATTTGCATTATTTTCAAATAAACATAAGTGTCAAGTGTGATTTGCTCCGTCTATTAAGTTCGCTGAAATTCTGTAATTACGATTGCCAATATTGCAGAATAGTTATTCCGTTCTATCCTGGGAGGAATTAAGCCAAAACCTTGGGCAATAGTGAGGGGATTAAATTCCTTAAGGACACACAAGCAACTTGTGGGCTCAGAATTATTTTTTCTGCTTTGTTTATTGAACTAATATTTCTCTGTTTCTCTGATTTTTAACACAGATTACCAACATATTTGAGCTTTCTCTTCCCAAGTGTGTTTATAGATGTTTTTCCTTTTTTCGTTGCGGATGTAACATGAGATTTCTATTTTGAAGTGAAGGATTGACATTTGACAATGAGCGAAATCTTCATAAACCCATTTAAATACAGTTACATACAACAATAACAATAACTCAGTAAAATTTTATTAATGAAGTTTGGGGAGAATCGTATGTACGCAAACTTTACTCCTACCCCAAAGGAAGCCTTACCCAATAAAACCCGTTTCATATAGACTATATGTCATGTCGACTATTTTTTATATAGTCTATATGAAAAATTATACATTAGATTGTTGAGATAGAAAATAAAGTATAATTAGATGGCGCTGACCCTGTCACTAGGGATATATATGGACCGCGTTGATTTGGGTTGGTTCGATTTTGTCAGATTTTTTGTTACAAGAATATTATTTTATTCTTACTTTGCTAAAATTATAGATAAAGTTTTGATAAGTGAATAAAAAATTGACAAACATATAATCTATTAAGATATTCTTATGGGTTTTTTTTAGTAACATATGGTAGCTATTTTATTAGTTGTTTAACAATACTTTTTTGTTGATATACGCTTTCAAGGTTTACCGAATTTAATAAATAAACATAAAATTCAAACTGCTACCTAAATAACGATATGTTTTATTTAGTTTTAATTTTTGAAATGTCATTCCAAATTCGAAAAAGATATAAAAAATTTGACTTATAAATATGGAAGAACAAAGAGATGATTAACGCATTTCAGTAACACTTAATAAGAAATTGATACAGCTCATTATTTAAAGTAAATAAAAATAAATACACATCTTAGTTCTATTAAATATACACCCTATGAGAGGATCCCAAATATTTCTAGGCAATTTTTGTAAAGAAAATTTTATATTAAGTCTTAGAAGTATATAAAAAGGGGAAAAAGGCCAGATTTGTCCCTCTACTTTAGTAAAATATCCACGTTTATACCTAGTTTTACTATTGATCCAAATACGTCCCTACCGTTAAGAAAGTAGATAAAAATATCCCCAACCCTAACGGTTGTCCACTGTAGGTCAGATTTGTCCATCTACTTTAGTAAAATATTCACGTTTATATCTAGTTCTACTATCGGTCCAAATACGTCCCTACCGTTAAGAAAGTAGATAAAAATATCCCCAACCATAATGGTTGTCCACTGTGGCAAGGGACCACCTCAACAAAAAAATGCCACATAATTAAATAATTCACATAATTAACTCTAACACTCTATTCCTTTTATTTTACTACGTTTTCTCTTTTTCTTTTCCCTGCCATCTGATTCCATTTCCCTTTTTTACTAAAGTAGAGGTACAAACCATTAAAACTTTGTTCGAAGTCCAATGTTATAAAAAAGAAGTACTAGTAAATCAATTTTGTAAACAAAATGAGTATTATGCAGGGACGAATTTATTGGCAAATATATGGGGACGACGTGAACACGTAGCCTCTCTGCCAAGCTAGATAACTAAATATTTTCTAAAAATGATCTAATATTATTTGCTGACATCCATACTCCAAAGAGGCAAAATGATACACTTAGTTGAATCTGAATTATTTAGTCCCTCATATGTTTAAAATTTTTATAGCATGTAACAGACGGAAAACCTCATTTAATCATGGCGGCTAGCAAAGAATGTTAATTATGGTGGATAACAAGAAAAGAATATGAAATTACTAAAGAAATAAAAAGAGATGAGAAGGAAGATTTTCGATAGATTGGTTAATTACTAAAGAAATAAAAAGAGAGTTAATTACTAAAGAAATAAAAAGAGAGGTGGCTTAGTTAATTAATTGTGTAATTTTCGGTAGATTGCAGGCGGATATAGTAGGAAGGAGAGAGAGATAGGTAAGGGAAGGGCAAGGGAGAAGAGGGGTTCTGATGGTAGGGAAAAAGAGAGAGAAAAAAGAATAAAAATTTAGAATGAATACAAAATATTAAGAAAGAAAGGTAAGGGGTGGGTTATTTAAATATGTGGCATTTTTTTATTGAGGTGGTCCATTGCCACAGTGGATAACCATTAGGGTTGGGGATATTTTTATCTACTTTCTTAACGGTAGGGGAGTATTTGGACCGATAGTAGAACTAGGTATAAACGTGGATATTTTACTAAAGTATATGGACAAATCTGGCCTTTTTTCCTTTTTTTTATTGAGGTGGTCCCTTGCCACAGTGGACAACCGTTAGGGTTGGGGATATTTTTATCTACTTTCTTAACGATAGGGACGTATTTGTACCGATAGTAGAACTAGGTATAAATGTGGATATTTTACTAAAGTAGAGGGACAAATCTGGCATTTTTCCTATACAAAATTATATATTTATATGTTGGTTTAATTTGTTTTTTTTTTAACTCAATATCAAACTAAATCAAACCAAACTTAATTGAATTTTTTAATTAATTTGATTTAACTTTTCGATTTATGCGATTTTTCGGTTCGATTTGAACCCTTACCTGTCACTAGGGGTGTCAATGGATATTTGAAAACTGACTAAACCGATCGAACTGTACCGCACCGAACCGATTTTTCGGCTTCTTTTAAATAAATCGTAGGTTTTTATATAAATCTATAATCGCACCGATAATTAGGGTAGTTTTTATTTTATTGGTAGTTTTTATTTTATAAAAATAAACCGAAAAAATATCGAACCGTACCGAATAAATTTTACATGTAAAAAATATATTCATATAGTAAGTTTAAAAATAGTAATGCGTTAAATTTTTCTTTGGGACTTGGAATTATGAATACTGTTACAAGCCAACAAGTAATTAAACTCAAAATACTAATTCCTAAAACCTATTATGTTACTTCTACTTAAATAAGTTATTTCAAGTATCTTATCAACACATAAAATATTCCAGCGGTTATGAGTAACAACTACAATATATTAAATATGTGTCCTTTCATATAATTTAGATTTATCTTTTTGTTTATTTAATCTTTTATAGACTTTAATCTTGAGTCCTAGCTTGGTTAATGTCGTTCCACTCATGTGATTTATATTTACTTTGCCTTTGCTTAGTTTTTTTTTTATGCTATTGTAGAATAGTTGATGGATCTATATTCTAGCCACCTTTCATTTTTTTAATTCATCATCCTTTAATCAGTAAAAATATCTAGAGAGTTTTGTTACGTCCTTAAAAGAACATATATTATTGCATTTTACTTCTACTGGTGAATTTTACATGATATTTAAAAAAAATACTGAAAATTAACCGAATGGTACCGATACCGAAGAGAAACCGACATAATTGAGACGGTTTTAAAAAGTTTAATTTTGATTATGCATAATAAAATAACCAAAAAATTAATATGATACTAATTTTATAAAATACCCGACCGAACTGAACCGTTGACACGCATGCCTGTCACACTAAGTAAGAATCTTTCGAGTCAGTGACACGGCTCACCTGACTAAGTTTTTAATTAAAATACCGCACTTGTACTGATCTAATAAAAACCTTAATAATTTATGTATTAAAATAGGATTTAATTTAACCTTGGAAGTAGACAATAGCCCACTCGCACAACTTGGCGCCAGCCTGATTGGTTCTTTTACTTTTTTTTAATTTTTTTCTTAATTACTTAACTAGTAGTACTACTAAGAATGACGTAACTTTAACCTGAAGTAGTTGATTTTTGCGAAGGTAACAATCAAAGTACATGTTTTAAACTAAATTAAAAACATTGTTTTTGGGAATTGTTTCCTCATCTACGGCAAATAGCGAGATTGTAATCTGCAGAGGCACCCCAAAACCCCGCTATGGAAGCAACCTAACATTATATTTCATTTTTCAAGGTGTTATTAATACTTAGTTATACTCCATTAGTTTACTAGTTTTCATATGAATGACCTCATCAAGGTTATAATTTCCAGAAAGTTAAAGGACCATGCTTTTACCTTTTTTTTAATTTCTTGATTAGTGGGATTTTATTTAATTTAATCATTTATAGGCATATACCATTTTTTTCATTCGTTACTGGCTAGTATTGTTTGTAAGGTGACGCACCACATTTAGTTGTATAGCGTTACTTCAATCGTACTCTTCTTCCATAGATTTAATTAATTATCAGTTTAAATTTTCAATACGACTTTAATGAATTCATGTTGATTTTCTAGCAAGGAAGTGATCCATATATAATGGAACAACATGGATCAAGAAACTCAATAAAATTGAACCTACTTGGGTAAACTTACTTATTAAAATGAAGTGTATTGCGTTCTGTCAAATTAATTGATAATCTCGCCACTTGAAATATACAGAAAATATTTAAAAACCCTCTATCAAGTTGATCTATATTCTGAGGAGAGTTGGACCATATATTTTTGTTTATGCTAAAATCGGGAATATTTTCTTTTAATTGAAACCCAGATAAGACACGGAACGGAAAAAAGACAATAAAATATACAAAAACTACACGTAAGGGAGACAATGAGCGCAAGAAATTAACATAGCGACAACTGAAACATATCCAAAGCAAATATCAAATATGTGAGTAAGGCTTTCAGTAAACTTTGATGTGTATATTGAACTTTCTAACACTCAGCAAAGGCAAAAAAAAAAAAACAAATTTCAGGTCACTCTTTTTAATCCATCAAAGTTTTACTCCATAGAATTATTCAATACTTATGATTAGGAGCGTAGAAATGAAACCGACAAACCGTA
>MU711045.1:81070-94579 GCA_026770625.1 Nicotiana glauca | reverse complement strand
CCAAATGAAGGCCAATTTTCATTACTAGTTATATTTATATTATTAAATAATGATTATTATAAAAAAAAAAATTAAAAAGATACTAATTTTTTTCTTTTTGGATATAGAAGTTATTTAGAAAAAAGAGGTTATTTAAATAAATATTTCAATTTCATTCTAAACAATACATTATGGCATAATAACAGTTTGATGATGACATTGATAATAAAAAAAATTAAAAAAAATCTCTTGTAATATCTTTTTAAATAAATTGTTTCTTATAAAGAGTAGATCAAGTCATGTTTTTAATTCAAATAAACTTGAACTATTTCAAATGTGTAAAATTATTTTAAAAATCTACTTTAGTTGTACAAAATTATGATTATTAGATGCTGGGAACTTATAAAAATATTTCTTAACTGTGGATATTTCTTATAAAAAAAATTTGAAATCTTGGTGAGTAGAGTTATTAGATATCTTCGTTGGTGGAAGCTATCAGGTAAACAAGTGAAGGGACAAACTACGTACAAGACAGTCCATAAGACTTTTATTACATAACAAAAAAAAATCATAAATATATACAATTTTATTAAATAATTTTGGGCCTCTTCTTAACGTGCAGCTTTAGGCCACCAATTTCGTTGAGCAGCCTCTGATTCGAGTCAAACCGAAAAAAAGAATTCGACTATGGTTTGGTTTGAATTGGTTTGGTGTTGGAAAAAAACCGGACTATATTTGGTTTAGTTTGGTTTTAACTAAAAAAAGTCAAACCGAAACCAAACCAACCCGACATTATATGTATAGACGTTTTAAATATATTTAATACATAAAGAATATTTATTATAGTGTAACTTATAAATATTTCTTAAGCATTTCATAGTTTTATCTTTTCACGTAGTATTTCAAGCTTGGACTTATATTTTTTTAATGATCCAATAAGTTTTATAGTTCATAAATATTAGTAACTCTATGATAGTTTTTTAGAAAAGCTTTATTCTCCAAGTTCTCTCGGTGCATGTTAAGCAAACGTGTGTCGTCGTTGCCATGACTGGTAAGAAAGCTTGTGGACGTCCTAGAAAGCAGCAAATCCGTGTAGATGACAAAATACCTAAGCTCAAGGCCATGGAAAGGAGCTCAACAAAGTTTATGGAAACCATTTCTGGAACATCGAAGGTGACTACTGGATTTGTTCCTCTAACACAGATCTACCATGGAGAAGCTTCAGGATCGGCTAAACAACAGCAGAAACAAGAAAATCAGAGTCCAGTCCCTATGCATGTTGATTTACGAGAAAGTATCACATTCCTTGCAGCTCAAGAAGTTATTGTTCCATTGAGCAAAGAACAGGAAAATACAGCTAAGACACCAACTGGAATTACTGTTCCATTGATGAACAGGGGGCAAAACCAATTTGTCTCCACAGAGTCTACCTGAGCTAAAGTACTAACAGGCAATAGATCTGCAGCAACTGGTATGAAACTGAATTACATTACTCCTGAAATTATAGAAGGAAATCTAGTGGCTAAGCTTGAGAAGTCAGAAATTGAGCAGGAAAATCTGAAATGCAAGAGTGCCTTAATAGTCTATATTTTGGGTGAAAAATCAGGATACAATTATATGAAAAGGTATATAAATCAGATGTGGAACACAGTTGCCATGCCAGATCTATTTTATCATGATGAAGGGTATTATAATGTGAGATTTTAATCACTGGAGGATACGAAGAAATCATGTGTGTTGGGCCTTATACAATGAATTATAGACCAATGATAATGAAACACTAGTCTCCTTACTTTGATTTTACAGCAGAATTCATGACAGACATTCCATTATGGGTAATGTTTCCAAAACCTCCCATGAATTGTTGGAGTGGAAATTCACTGAGTAGAATAGCAAGCACAATAGGGATTCCTATGCTTGCAGATGAGTGTACTGCCAAACATACAAGAATTTTCTATGCTAGAATCCTGACAGAAGTGAATGTTAATGCCTTTGCCAACTAGCATTCCAGTCATGAATGAAGAAGGGATGATTTTTTAGCAAGCAGTTGAATATGATTGGAAACCTGAGTTCTGTGAAAAATGCTTAAAAGCAGGACATAATTGTAGTAGAATTCTAAAGGAAAGTGAAAACAAATTCCTCAGCCTAGGAATAAGAAGCCACCACTAGTGAAACAAATACGGATAACTAAGGAGCTAGCTAAAGTTACAATTGATGAAGTGAGACGAAAATATTTTGAAGAAGCCATCAAGGAAGATGTGAATACTTCTAAGCTAACTGAAGCAAGAAAGATCATCAGCAAGAATAGGAAGTAATAGAAACAAGCAGGCAGATAGATAAAGGCAAAATAAAAGCAGATGACACTCAAATGACCTATGCCAAAGATATAATGTCTCCAGTGAAGCAAAGACCTCAAACAATCCAGAGTGTAGTTGTGATAGCAACCTTGAAACCACCTAATATAGGTGGGCAATCTCAACTTTGATATGTCTTAGATGGTATGGAACATAAGGGGTACCAACAAGATATACAAACAAAAGGAGTTGGGTACCTATATAAAGGAGAATAATATAAAGCTATTGGGGTTAGTAGAAACTAGAGTAAAGAAGAAAAAAGCAGCTCAGATTTCACAGTTAGTGGCACCTGGATGGCAAGCTCACTACAATTATGATTATGCAATAAATAGGAGAATTTGGATTCTTTGGGATCCTCAGAGTTATGTCATTACAGTTCTAGGAAAATCTGCTCAAATAATTCATTGTAGAGTTGTAGGCAGACAATATACTATAAATTGTCTTGTTACAATAGTGTATGGATTTAATACTACTGAAGCAAGGAAACCTTTATAGCAACAACTGAAGGAAGATGCACCTCAGAATACTGAACCTTGGATTATCTAGGGGAATTTAACTCTGTCTTGACAATACAAGACAAAATTTGTGGGAAAAAAGTTACAAGAAATGAAATACAAGACTTTAATGAGTGTATGAAGACTCTGAATTTGCATGAACTGACTTGGAGAGGAGACTACTATACATGGTCAAATAAACAACAAGGAGCAGATAGAGTATATAGCATGCTTGATAGAGCTTTAGGGAATGATGAATGGATGCAAGAGTGTGGACATATGGAAGCAGAATATAGGCTTCCATTCATTTCAAATCATGCTCTAATGGTTATCTCTATAAGAAGACAAGTACCAAGTGACAAGATTCCTTTCAGATTTTCTAATGTTTCGGCAAAACATCCAAGCTTTATGCCACTTGTGGAAGGAGTATGCAAAGAACAATATGATCATGATCATGACCCTATGAAGAATATATGGCAGAAGTGAAGATTCTAAGATCTTTGTTGAAGCAGCTTAAGAACAGTGAATTCAAGGGTATCACAGATAAGCTGGAATCAACTAGAAGTTTACTATAGGATATTCAAACTCAAATATCAAAAGGTTATTCAAACAAACTAGCTAATGAGGAAAAACAAGCTTTAGAGAACTTGGAGAAATGGTCATTAATTGAAGAAAGCATATTGCAACAGAAGGCTCGAGCTACATGGTTAAGACTAGGAGATGCCAATTATAAATATTTTTCAGCAGTAATGAAGGAAAAAGGCCGAGAAAAGTTATCACAAAGCTACATAATAACTTTGGAAACAAAATAACTAACCAGCAGCATATACAAGCAGAGATTATCAGTTTCTACAAATCCTTGATGGGGTCAACAATAAGGAATTTACCTGCAGTCAATAAACAAAAAATGAAGAATGAGCCAGCTCTTAATCATGAACAACAGATAAACTTGGTTGCAGAAGTTACTGAGCAAGAAATATATGAAGGACTAAGTGCAATTGGAAATGATAAATCTCCAAGGGT
The DNA here is from genome assembly GCA_026770625.1 of Nicotiana glauca. NCBI lineage: Eukaryota > Viridiplantae > Streptophyta > Magnoliopsida > Solanales > Solanaceae > Nicotiana > Nicotiana glauca. Next base: position 90,729 of record MU711045.1, on the reverse strand, counting down.
TGATGGTTACAATGTAGTATTTTTCAAGAAAGGATGGCCAATTATAGGTGATGATGTTTATCAAGCAGTCAAAAGATTTTTTTATCACATGGAATTTAGTGAGCAAGAAGTATATGAAGGACTAAGTGCAATTGGAAATGATAAAGCTCCAAGGGTTAATGGTTACAACTCAGTATTTTTCAAGAAAAGATGGCCAATTATAGGTGATGATGTTTATCAAGCGGTCAAAAGATTATCACGTGGAAGTTATATAGGGCCGTGAATTGTACAGCTATCACCATTCTACTTAAAGTTCCAAATCCTACAAGCATCAGAGAATATAGACCAATAGCTTGCCGCACTATACTATATAGACTGATAGCTAAGGTTCTAGCTAATAGAATACAGAAAGTCACTGCATCCATCATATCAGAGACTATTCATCCCAGGAAGAAAGGTTGCAGATAATGTGATACTTGCTCATGAACTAGTCAAAGTCTATTCTATGAAGAATATCTTTCCTAGATGCCTTATCAAAGTGGACATCCAAAAAGCTTATGACAGAGTAGATTGGAGATACTTGCATCAAATGTTAGAGGCACTGAGATTCCCCACTAAATTCATCAGCTGGATCATGGAATGTGTGACAATAGTGAACTATACAATTCTTGTTAATGGTGAAACAACAAAGCCTTTTGATGCAGGTAGAGGATTAAGGCAAGGGGACCCTATGTCACCCTTCTTATTTGCCATAGATATAGAATATCTCGACAGGAACTTAAAGACCTTAGAGCAGGAGAAAGCATACTGTTTCTACCCTTTGTGTGCAAGGCTAAACTTAACTCATTTGAGTTTTGCAGATGACCTTCTGATTTTTGCAGGAGGAGAAGCAACTTCAGTAAGTTTAGTACATGGTAGATTCTAGATTTTTTCAGCAGCTTCAGGACTTAGTGCTAAACTGGAAAAAATTTCCATTTATTATGGAGGAGTTAGTGAGGAGGCTCAAAAGGAGATACAAGGAAAGATGGGGTATAGTCACGGGTCACTGTCTTTAAAATATTTAGGCGATATGCAGCTAGAATTCAATTGGTTCAGCATGTCATATTTGGCATTATAGCTTACTGGGCTCAGATGTTCAACATGCCAGCTAAGGTTGTCAAGACAATCGAAGCTTATTGTAGAAGTTATGTCTGGTTAGGGGAGAATGTAATCACAAAAAAGGTTCTGGTATCTTGGGAGAGGATGTGCTCACCTAAAGCTGTAGGGGGGCTAAACTCGGTTAATCTGGCATTGTGGAATAAAGCAGCAATAACAAAGTCTACATGGGAGTTGGCAAATAAGAAGGACAAATTGTGGATCAAATGGATCTATAGTTACTACGTTAAAGATCAGTCTTTTTCTACTATAAGGGTGCCACAACAAACTTCCTAGATGCTGAAGAAAGTATTTGAAGCAAGAATTAATATAGCAGGGATCAATGGCAATCAAGGAAAATAGAATACAGTGATCAAACACGTATACATGAAGCTGATAGGAGAGATGCCAAAGGTAGAATGGAAGGGCTTAATGTATCAAAATCAGGCTAGACCAAAAGCAGTATTTATAATGTGGTTGCTGATGTATGGTAGACTTCAAACTGCTGATAGATTGAAGAAATGGAAGATTCAAGTGGATGAACTATGTTGTTTTTGTAAACAAGCTTTGGAAACAAAGGAGCATATGTTTGCAGAATGTCATATGGCAGAGATTTGTGGAGCAGACTCATGCAATGGATTCAAATGCAATTTAGTCTATCTTCATGGACAACGTGGCAGCAATAGGTAATACAGAAGACAAAGGGAAGATCGCAAATGGCTAGAATACTCAAAATATTAGTTGCAGATATGTGTATGCTTTTTGTATTGAAAGAAAATTAAGAGTCTTTGAGAAAACAACTACAACATGGGATATTCTCTCAAAAAAGGTAGCCTGTATATGTAGTATGAGAGCTTAGGGGTATACTAAAGTTTTGTTAGCAAAATACAATTACTAATAGATATAGTTGATAGGCAGTTAAATGGAGGATAGATTGATTGTATTCGGTATGGAAGTTAGGTTGAGCTGACCTACTGATATGTAAATATTACTTTGGTGGTTAATATAATGATTTAATTACCAAAAAAATATTAGTAACTCAAATAAATCCTAAATCAATATTAAATTAATACTAATGCTAATAAAAGATATTTAATTTAATTTTATTATCAATGAAAATAGTGTTGGATATTTATTTTTTAGTTTTTTTGTGGTTTAAATAAAATACATAACTTTTTTAGTGTTTAATCGTGTAAATAATAGTACTTATTAGTCGTACTTGTATACGGGGAAATCGGGAGCCCAATTTTCCTCGACATAGTGCTTCGAAAGGCAAATTCCGAAGGCACGGGATCTCGATTCAGTTCCCCCCTCGACACCTAGCCGATGCCTTGCCCAGATCGAGCATCGATTAAGACCCTGATGGGCGAAGATATTCCCCGAGGGATGTGTCTAGGGCCCTCGAGACTTCTCCAAATGGCGCGACGCCAGTTCTCCTACGAAGAAAAGTGAGCTGTCACATCTCGTTCTTTTATTGTATTTGTTTATTTCATATCAAGTTTGGACGCCCCCTTTTTCTATAAAAGAAAGGTCACCAACACCTTGTAAGACATCTCATGTTGGCCTTACAAAGAAGCAATACTATTCTTTCCCTCTCTCTCTTAATTCCTCTCTTGTTTTAAGTCATATTCATCGATAGCTATTCTCTCGATTTGCCTATTATATCTCGAGATCATCCTCAACATTTTTATTATTTCTTAGTCTGTTCTTCAAACATTTGGCTCAAACCTGATCATATAAAGTCTTACTTACTTGTACATTTATCTGCTATTCCCCTTCCCTACCACCCTCGACAAGCCCGAAGTAGGCTCGAGGCCTAACCCCGAGGTCGCCCTAATATTTTATTGTTCTTTGTTTGTTCTTTGTCATTTAATTCAAGACTGACAGTATAAAGCCTTGCTTATATATATGCTTACCTGTTATTCCCTTCCCAACTACCCTCGATAGGCTCGAGGCCTGGCCCCGAGGTATCTACTGGCTTATTCTAAGCCTGGTAACATCCCCTTACTAGTCCGATTGTTATTTTGGCTAGATTGATCTTTACTATTTTACTCCATATTTATTACTAATCACCCTTTCAAATTAGCTCGGGAATCGATCACGTATTTTTAGAATCCCATTTATAAATTAATTGTTGTTACCATTTTTATGGTAAACAGTTTGGCGCCCACCATGGGGCTAAAAATAATAGTGATTATATTCTTACTAGTTTCGTCACTTAAACGCACGATATCTTTCACACTTTTTCTTGCCCGAGAACTCTTTGATTGCTGGTCAAAATTTCCGGCTCGATAAATAGGGTTGAGAACAACGACCTTGAAGACCACGGGGAAAATGGCGTGGCCATCCCAGCCGTCGGAGTACCTCCGCAGAATCCTGGCGGCGTACCTGGACCAATCCCAGTGGACGCAAATTCACAGGATGCTCAGCAAGTAGACGAAACGTCTCACACCGACAGGAGCGTACAGTGCATCGACCAACTGAAAGCGCAAAAAACCCAGCCCGGGAAAAACAGGAAGTTAGTCTTCATGTTATCTTTGAAATGTTGCAGGCACAGAAACTAGCAATCTCTCAGCTACAGATCCACCCAAGAACCCCCAGTACAGTGGCACCAGATACAGCTTCCCCTCGCAAAACGGGTGTTCGAAAGGTCAAGAAACAACGAGTCGGTGGTTGACCCCGCTATCGTAAAATTACTCGAGGACCTCGCCAAAAGGATCGAATTGGGAGATAAAATGATCGCAGCCAACACTAAAGGGTCAAGACCTACAACTCTAGGGTCGATCAGATCCCTAGCGCCCCTCCGGTCCTTAAGGGTCTAGATTCAAATAAATTCATTCAAAAGCCATTCCTCAAGGAAGCGGCGCTGAAACCTATCCCGAAGAAGTTCAGAATGCCGGAACTCCCTAAGTACACCAGCACGTCCGACCCCAACAAACATGTCACTACGTATACCTGTGCAGTAAAAGGTAACGACATAAAGAGCGACGGGATAGAATCCGTACTATTGAAAAGTTTGGAGAAACACTTTCAAAGGGGGCCATGATGTGGTACCATAACCTGGCCTTCGACTCCATAGACTCATTCTCCATATTAGCAGACTCTTTTGTAAAAGCACATGCCGGAGCCATTAAAGTAGCAACGAGGAAGTCCAACGTTTTCAAAATAAAACAAAGAGAAAACGAGATACTGCGGGAGTTTGTGTCCCGGTTCAAATAGAACGAATGGAGTTAGCACCAGTCTCCGATGATTGGGCGGTGCAGGCCTTCACCCAAGGCTTGAATGAACGGAGCTCCACGGCTTCGAAACAACTGAAGCAAAATCTGATCGAATACCCAGTCGTAACCTGGTCAGACATCCACAACCGGTATCAATCAAAGATCAAGGCAGAGGATGACCAGTTGGAGGGCCCATCGAGCTCGGTGTACCCAAGCAGATTCCCAGCAAAAGAGATGAAGCCAAGAAAAGAACGGTATCAGCCGTACCTCGAAGACAGAAGGAACTCCCCAAGTCACAATTTGCCCCGCAACGGTAGGAGGCAGGGGCGGAGGCAGGGGGCGCAAGGGTGTTCACCCGAACACCCTTCGCCGAAAAATTACACTGTGTATATAAGGCAAAATCTATTTTTTATCTCTATATATTAAGTTTTGAACACCCTTGACAGAAGACAAACGTTTGGCTCAGTGGTCAAGGGTGTTCAAAATGTGCAGAAGATCGCAGGTTCGATTCCCATGAGCTGCAATCCAATTTTCTTTGAACACCCTTAGTATATATCCTGCCTCCGCCACTGGTAGGAGGATGGATTGAGGACAGGATCCTCGAAGGGTCATCAACAGGGCCCGATTTGACCGAAACATGGGACCAGTCAACGTATCTCACTTGTCGGAATATAATTTTTAGCGTCGACGTATCAGACATCGTGTTCGATTTTAGCAAAATCCGAGATGCAAAATGGCCTAGACCAATATAGTCGGATCCTTCGCAGAGAAATTACAACTTGACATGCGAGTTCCACAACACACATGGCCATCGGACTGAGGATTGCCATCAACTACGAGAAGAAGTGGCCTGGCTACTCAACAAAGGGCACCTCCGAGAATTCCTCAGCAATCGGGCCAAAAATCAGTTTGACACAGGGAGGCAGCCAAGAAGAATGAAGTAAACTAACCTCAACACGTCATCCATATGATCATGGGCGGCGTCGATACCCCGCAAGAACCCATGATTAGGAAAACAAAAATATCTATCACAAAGGAGAAACGGACTCGAGGATACATCTTGGATGACGCCCTTACCTTCAGTGAAGAAGATACGGGTGCTTTATCTCAGCCCCACAATGACACTCTAGTAATTTCCTTCCTTGTATATTCTTTCCAAATAAAGCGTGTACTCGTGGATCCAGGTAGCTCGACCAATATTATCAGGTCAAGGGTAATAGAACAGCTTGGTTTAACTGAACGGAACGTACCCGCCACTCGAGTCCTCAACGCGTTCAACATGGCGAGCGAGAAAACAAAAGGGGAGATCATCATACCCATCACCGTAGGTGGATAACCCAACACACCAAGTTCTATGTCATCGAGGGGGATATGAGGTATAACGCCTTGTTCGGACGACCGTGGATACATTGCATGAGAGCAGTGTCGCCCACTCTCCACCAAATGATAAAATTTCTGACAAAGGACGGAGTCAAAACCATCCATGGAGAGCAGCACGCGGCGAGAGAAATGTTTGCGATACACGATGCATTCTCGATCCCCTTACATCTGCACCCGAATAAGCCCATGGGCGAATTAGGGCTCAACCCCCGTCAGGTTTGATAAAACACAAAAATAAACCTGCGTCACATACCCGATCCCGGGCGATCAGAGCGAGTCAGCACCCAGAAGTATCCCGTCTCAAGGTACCACCGTTTCTTTTATTTTATTTTCAAAATAGAAATTAACCCTCATGCAGGCACCATCCGAAAGCCTCGAGGCCTCCCAAGAAAGGCGTACCGAATTCGACCGAAGATATCGAGACGCTGGCATTGTCCGAAGATCTCGATACCTCCCAATAAAGGGGCACCCGTTGCACTTTTTTTCTTAGATCGAGTTTTTATCCTAAACAGAAAAGTAGGGTTTTTACCAGCAAGGTTTTTAATGAGGCAACTCCCGCAAATTCACCAGGAGATAAAACTCCACGCAAATCACTTGAAGCCATCTTTACGGCCTACCTCTGAAGCATCTGGGAGCATCCCTCCAGAAATCCGCCAGACTCAAAGGAGCGCTGAATAAAGATCCTTACAGGGGGATGATGTATCAGGCCAAAGCGGTCAAATCTCATTAAAGCAAGAACATGTATTATTATATCGGGCAATCAAAAACACACCCTTCTTTTATGAAAAGAAAGGCTCCTAAACAAAAGCAAAGCAACGTGAGAATCCACAAAACAGCACAACTTGGCTTAAGAGTCGGTCGAGTCAACTCGACAACACATATATCGCATTAATAAATCAGAGCACATCTCCAACGCCTTACTTTGCGAAAGGGAACAAATCAGAGCATGCCCCCGATGGGGACATCTCCATGAGATACGTCCCGAGATACTCGGAGACATAGGAAATCCGACATCCGGACAACACCAGGGTTAAAACGCCGGGCTCACCAAGCCCCCCAAAAAATAAGTTCGGGCTCATCAAGCCCCAGAAACAGCTCCAAGCTCATGAAAAAGCTTTCTTCAAGCAAACTCGATAACTCGGAGACTGTCGCCAATCGCCACGCACTAGAAAATCTGAAATTGTAAGACCCTAATGGGAAGCCTCGACAAAACCAGATCTAATCTCCATAAACTGTAAGACCTCAACAGACATGGAAAACTGTAAGACCTCAACAGGTATAGCAAACTGTAAGACCTCAACAGGCATGAAAAATCCCGCACTTTAGGCTATACATCATATTTGTAAGAATCCTTAAAGGGCATACCCTCGGTTTAGACGCCTAAAACTACTTCTCGGGGTCAAAAATAGCCCCGAATAAACAAGCACGAATCCGATCAAAACGGCTGCTACAGCTCCAAAAATGTAACTCGGGGACGCCCGATGTTGCTTAAAAATCTGCCGAATCTACTTCGGAAAGAATCGATTAAACACAGGCTTCCCTCCACGGGCAAAAAATGAGTCCCGACCATGTCGGCTCTAAAATTGCAAAAGCATCGATCTACTCGACCTCTGGGCTAGGAACCTTCCGAGGTGCTCAAAACATCACCGACTATGACTTGAAATCGAGGTTCTTTTAGAATCGACGATGGGTGAGGAAAAATAATCAATAAGACCTCAACAAGAGGAAACAAAGCCTACAGAAAGCCTCCGTGCCTCATATCAAACAGCGTAAGTGCCATTGTCGCCGGCTAAGCAAAGCCTCTGAGCCTCACACCGAAAGGTCTCTATGACCATCAGTTTGAAAATTAACAACTTGAGGATTAAAGTAAGCTCGAATAGTAACCTGATTCGGAGACCGGATCCAAAATAGTTAAACTAAGCAAAGCCTCCAGGCCTCATATCAAAAGGCTCCATGTGACCAAACAGTGTAAGTGCCATTGTCGCCAGCTAAGTGAAACTTCAAGCCTCATATCTAAAGGTCTCTACGAAAAAACAATGTAAGTACCACTGTCGCCAGTCCAGCGTGGCCCCAACAAGAAAAGTAAGTCGCTATCTTTCGCTCCGCCCGATCAAAAAGGTACCAAAGAAACAAAAACCTCTTTTTCATATATATATATATATATATATATATATATATATATATATATATATCAAGCACACAGGGCACCCTCTCCCTCTACAGGGACTTCGTGACTATAGGACGGCCAAGTCCACGCCCCGCGCCAAAAGGAAAACAACTTGTCAAAATGAGCCTTCTATGGCCTCGACAAACGACAGCCAAGCTCCCTGATTGTCCCCCTAGCTTGGGCCAATTCCTCCGGGAAAAGGAGCCCTTACACCAACCTGTTCGGGATACTCCTCGGTAAAGAGCCACAAAATAGTTACCACCCTTTGACTATTGGGCCATCCAGTCGAAGGTTATTTCAGCTAATCTGCTTCACCTGATATGTCTCATAAAACCCGAAGATGGAACCCGAGAATAATTCAACAGTGGATACGCCTGAAGAGATGACCCAAGCAACGCTATCAATACGCCATCGGCAGACAAGGCAAATCCCCGGGCCACGCACCTATGAAATCACTTCGGCCTAGAATCACGAAGGGTCACCACCTTCCGCTTGCAAAGGCAGACGGGAGCCGGAGGACCTATCCAAGCTAGAGCCATGGTGTAACTTAGAGACTACTTCCAAAACCGATCTGTACGGTCAAGAGACGCGACAGGAAAAAGGTACAAAAGGAACAAAGCCTTACAATTTTTTTCTTATATTACATGCAAAAGCATTATCCACCTACAGGCACTCCCCGCGCGGCAGAAACAGGGTTAAACCTCTATTTTTCGTCAAAAAACACCTTCTACAGCGTCCACAAAGAGTGGCCAAACGTCGCCTTTATCCACCTTGGCACAGGCCAACTCCTCTGAAAAATCGAGTCCCTTGCTCCAGCTTCCTCGAATACCTCCCTCCAGGCTCGATAGCAAACATGTTCTTCGACCTTTTCTTCACGATTGAGGGCTCACCTATACTCGGACTGAACAACAACAGCTTCCTTTGTACAAATCTCTATCTCTTGATCAGCTTTGGGTCGGCTTGATGCAGCTTCCGCATCGATTACCCTGGCCCTAACCTTCAAAAGTCCAGACTCAGGTCTCTCAATCATATTCACCTGAACCGGGGCATTTTCGCAGGACAAGTTGAGGTGAACCTCGAAGGCAGGGATCCTAGCCGAAGCACTCATCCCCTCAAAGGCTTAAACCTGTACTAGAGCTCTTAGCTCGCCATAGGTAATTTCGGCACAAACGGCATAACCTTTAAAGAATTTTTGCAGATCAGGCCCGAGATTACCCAAGTCTCGTTTCCTAAAAGAACTAGCCCAGATCTAAAGGCCATCGCAAGTCCACAAAAAAGAGCTTCGGGTAAAAGAAGGAAACTGTGACGACCCGACCCGTCTTCTCAGGTATTACCGCCCTTTTTACCCTTATTGTGTTGCTTTATGTCCCATCGTCGGTATTGGGTGCGTTAGAATTTAATTGGAGTAATTTTGATAAGAAATGAGACACTTAGTCTCTTTTAAGAAGACTTAAGTTGGAAAAGTCAACCGGATGTTGACTTATGAGTTAGAGGGCTCGAAATTAAATTCTGATGGTTCGGTTAGCTCCAGAAGATGACTTATGACTTGGGAGAGAGATCGGAATCGAATTTGGAGGTCCGGTGTAGAAATAGGCTTGAATTGGCAAGTTGGAATTTTGGCGAAATCCGGTTGACAGGTGAGATTTTGATCCGAGGGCGGAATGGAATTCTGAGAGTTGCAGTAGCTTCGTTAGGTGATTTTGGATATGTCTGCAAATTTTCAGGTCATTCGGACATCATTTGGACGGGTTTTTGATTGAATGTTGGTTTCGGAAGTTTTA
>MU711045.1:56310-68232 GCA_026770625.1 Nicotiana glauca | reverse complement strand
TCGGTATTGGGTGCGTTAGAATTTAATTGGAGTAATTTTGATAAGAAATGAGACACTTAGTCTCTTTTAAGAAGACTTAAGTTGGAAAAGTCAACCGGATGTTGACTTATGAGTTAGAGGGCTCGGAATTAAATTCCGATCGTTCGGTTAGCTCCGGAAGATGATTTATGACTCGGGAGAGCGATCGGAATCGAATTTGGAGGTCCGGTGTAGAAATAGGCTTGAATTGGCGAAGTTGGAATTTTGGCGAAATCCAGTTGACAGGTGAGATTTTGATCCGAGGATCGGAATGGAATTCTGAGAGTTGCAATAGCTTCGTTAGGTGATTTTGGATATGTCTGCAAATTTTCAGGTCATTCGGACATCGTTTGGACGGGTTTTTGATTGAATGTTTGTTTCGGAAGTTTTAAGGAAAATTAGGCTTGAATCCGTGGTAAATTGGTGATTTTTATGTTAAAGGACGTGTTTTTATGATTGGAACAAGTTCGTATGGTGTTTTAGAGTGGGTTGGTGTTTTTGGTTGGGGTCTCGGGGGCCTCGGGATGGTTTCGGATGGTTAATCGGGCATTTGGAGGTGTTGCATCAGGTCTGTCTTGAAACCTTCTGTTGTTTCCGCATCTGCAGTGGGAGAGCCGCTTAAGCGGTCCCGCAGATGCGGCTATGTGATCGCAGAAGCGACCCTTGGTGGCCTGGGGATTTTCCGTAAAAGCGGACTTAGCTCCGCAGAAGCGGATGGTGACCGCAGAAGCGGTCTGGGGAATTTTGGCTGGGACCGCAGAAGCGGTATAGAGACCGTAAAAGCGGTTACCGCAGAAGCGGTATAGGACCGCAGAAGCGGTCAGGCAGGATTTTAAGTTAAACCGCAGAAGCGGTTATTTTACCGCAAAAGCGGGACCACAGAAGCGGTTATTTGGACGCGGAAGCGATACCGCAGGTGCGGTCAATGAGTCGCAGAAGCGAAAATCGCTGAGGGTTTAAGTGATCAGTGCATTGAAAATTTCAGAAGTGTAAAAACATTTGGGGCTTCGAACAAAGAGGGATTTTGGGCGATTTTGAAGAGGAATTCGTGGAGTATCATCAGGTAAGGACTCTTGGACCTAGATTATGTCATTATGATGTTAAAACATGGAATTAATCACTGAAATTATAGCCAAATTGTAAGAAATTAGGGTTTGGTGCAAAAATTCTAAATTTGGGATTTGAGGAGCCAAATGGACTTCGATTTCGATAAATTTTATATGTACGGACTCTTGGCGAGACGAGAATTCCGGAAATGTAAATTTCGTAATTTTTTGAGAAGCGGTCCCAGGGCTCGGGTTTTGCTAATTTCGAGATTTTCCTTATATTTCGATTATTTTCGATTGGGTGTTGTTCCATCTGCCTATTATGATATATGTGTACTGATTTTGGCTAGTTTCGACGCGTGTGGAGGCCGGTTTAAGGAGCAAAAGCGTCGCGGGCTAGAGTTTTCGTCGGTTCGAGGTGGGTAATACTTGTAAATGGTGTCCTGAGGGTTTGAAACCCCGGACTTGCACATCATAGTGCTATATGGAGGTGACTTGCACGCCGGATAACGGGCGTGGGGTAGAGCACCATTAGGGATTGTGACTTGGTCCGTCCCGCTTAATAAAAATACTACCTAATTGCTTGAAATTGAATTAACACCCTAATAAAGATATTAATTATCATGAACTGGATTGATTATCATGTTTTGGGCTTCATGCCGAATATTTGAATCCTTCAGGGATTGGTGTCACTGTCTTGGCAATACTGTGCATATTTTCATCTCAGTCTAAGGTTTTAAAATGGTATGTTGCGAACTCAGTCATCTTTCTAAGATTTGAAAACTTAACTGATATTTTGGCTGAGAATTTCTATGTGATTAATGCCTAAGAGGCTTATGTGCATTCATGACTATGCATGGATCGGGCTACACGCCGCAGTGGGAGTGATATTGATATTGCGCTTGGGCTGTAGGAGCCGTTCCGGATTCTGAACCCCCACAGTGAGCGCCGGGCGCCCAAATGGATCGGGCTACGCGTCGTAGCGGTCATGTACATTGCATTGCATTCATGCATTGGTTCTACTTGTATTACGTGGCATGACATTTAGCACTTATATATTATTGGCATACATATGTTATTTGCCGTGTTGACCAGATACACTAGTGGAAATTGTTAAGGAGTGCTGAGCCCAAGGGGCTGACTTGAGTGCAGACTTGCACTATTTGATGTTGTACCCAGGTATTGAACTGTTAATAATTAAAGAAAGAGATGTTAAAAAGAGATTTCAAAATCTACTTTTATGTTAAAAAGGAATACAATAAAAGTGTACTGCAGTTTAAAAGATGATTCTATATTTTATAGCATGAGATAGTGCTTTGTGTGGTTTTCTTTTCCTCAGCATTATTTACTTTTATTACCGCTGAGTTGGAAGTACTCACTCGACTCCCTGCACCATGTGTGCAGATTCAGGTACTTGGAAGCTTAGCTGAGCTAATTGCTGCTTCAGAGTGTTATTGGAGTGGTCGAGGTAGCTACCTGGCGTCCGCAGGACCCGGCTCTTCCCTCCTTTTTCCTATTGTTTGATTATTCCGCCTATATTCAGATTATGTAGATTTTTCAGCATTGTTATGCTACTCTGGTAGAGGCTCTTGACTCGTGACCTCAGGTCTTTGAGAAGTTATGTTGTTCTGTGAGATTTTCGGGATATTTTTATAACTATCAGTATAATTGGTTTATATCTATTAAGGATCTCTAATTAAATGGTTTTTGAGCTCTAAGCTAGGGTTGAGAGTGTATTTGGTCGGGCTTGCCTAGCCGTTGAGTTGAGCGCCATCACGACCGGGTTTGGGGTCGTGACAGAAACCACGAGATACAACCCTGCAAGACATCTCCTTATCACCCCAAACAAGTAAAGAAGGTTTCGGGGAACAGCGTCAACAGCCAATGCCGGAGGAGATAACTCGCCCGAAGTCCAGTACATGCCTTCCACAGGGAACGGGGCCCCGATGAGCCATAAAGCACCTATGTCGGACACAAGACATACGCCCGAGATCGCGACTTCCACTCCGTAGGAGTAGACGCCGAGAGCCAACCTTACGCTCTCTGAAGGAGTTACCCACATCAAAATCAACAAGGCTCACCTATGCACCCGAGGATAACCTCCATTTGGGGTATCTTCCTTAAAAGCCTCGAAAGGCGCAAGAGCAAACACATGCCAAGAAGGAAATAGAAATATATCTCAGTCGGCCTAGAAGGATCATCCATGACCAGATCAATAAGGTCTTCGAGGTACCCAAAGATGACCTAAATTTGGGGCATTACACCGAGAGGCCTCGGAATTCGGCATAACTCGGGAGACCCTCATAACATCGGTCTCTCAGGTCGACCAACAGAGGGACCAAAAAGAACCTGTGTCAAGTGACAAAGAAACAAGTATGCTTCACATTTATCGAAAGCTCCAAACAAAATCAAAGTAACGCTCCCTCATGGGCGAATCTCCGAATGAAATTCAAACACATTTCGGAGAATTATCTATGGTCCAGAAGGGACACTCCCATATGACCACCTCTCAACACCTCTCCCGAGGAACCCAAGATGTCGCCGATTATCTCCACGTAATCTGAAGGGGTTGACGGCCTGAATATATTGGGTCGGCTTAAGTCGATCGGAAGCTTGGTTATCGGGCTTGAAGAAAGCCACACCGACCAATATGGGGTTCGGGAAAATGCTTCATCAGCGGTCGACAACAAACAAAGGCTTTCAACAAATATAATGATGTATCGGAAAAAGGCAGGGATTGAAAGCAGAAACCAGTAAAAAAGTACATTTGTATTCGTATATATCATTACATACAATTGCATCTTACATGATTACAAAATCTTCTTTTACAAAAAAGAAAAAGGGAGAAATACAAGCAGCATACAAGTCCAAAAGAGAGCATCCTACGTGTAGCGCTCCGAAGTCATCCTTCCAGTCATACGACCTTAAAGACAATATCTTCCAAGTCCGGCCCCCACCGGGATCTCATCCCTATCTTCCTGAAATGGCATCTTCAAAAGGAAGCCGGGAGAAGAGCAAAATAATAAGGGGATACCGGAAGAAGGCGAGAAGTGGCTGGGCGAAAAATTCAGCTGGCGCGGAATCCGCCTACACATTTCCCCCGAATCCACTTCTCGAGATGTTGCCTCGGCCCGAAATGCAACGGCTGAGTGGATCCAATCACCACATCCTCCCGGAATCCAAAAGGGGTGTAACACGCTGGGGCGATGAAGGAAGGTGAGCAGCGGTGTATAATCTGAGCCCCCTCTTGAGAAGCGATGGATAATCCAAAATCTTTTTCCAGATCAGAGGACACCAACCTTCTATGTCGCTATACCAACCAACAATAAAAACAACAGCAGCATCACAGCAGGACAAGCCTGTCCCGCCCAAGAAAGATCGAGGGCTGGCCCATGGCTTGACCGAAGAAAGATCTTAAAGCCATAGGCCCCAAGCATTGCAGAGCAAAAAAGTCCGGAAAATCAGCAAGGGAAGCAAGAAAAACGTGTATTGAAGGAGGCCTTCTGAATGAAGAACTAATCACAAAGGAGCCCCATATATATAGGGGGAAAATAAAGTAACCGACGGCTCCATTATCGCCCTCGAAAAACGTAACGACAGGCAAAATTTATGCATTCATGAATGATTAAACAATAGCGACAAAATGGCGGCACAGAGTGAAACCGACAATGAGGCCCAGTAGAACGAGGGATCATAGCATTTCTAAAAAGTTCTAAAGAAGCGGGAAGGAAAACTCCATCGACTTCTATGCAAAAAGGCTGAGCTATGGCATAATGGCATGTCGAGGACCACGAGGAGGCGCGTCAAAAATATTTCTTATCACTTCCTTCTAAGAAACGCAGAGAGTATCTGTATGCGGGAAAATCGGGAGACCAATTTTCCTCGACATAGTGCTTCGAAGAGCAATTTTCGAAGGCACGGGATCTCGGTATGGTTCCCCCCTCGAGACCTAGCCGATGCCTTGCCCAGATCGAGCATCGATTAAGACCCTGATGGGCAAAGATATTCCCCGAGGGATGTGTCTAGGGCCCTCGGTACTTCTCCAAATGGCGCGATACCAGTTCTCATACAAAGAAAAGCGGGTTGTCACATCTCGTTCTTTTATTATATTTGTTTATTTTATATCAAGTTTGGACGCCCCTTTTTTCTATAAAATAAGGGTCACCAACACCTTGTAAGACATCTCATGTTGGCCTTACAAAGAAAGCAATAATATTCTCTTCCTCTCTCTCTAAATTTCTCTCTGGTTTTAAGTCATATTCATCGATAGCTATTCTCTCGATTTGCCTATTATATCTCGAGATCATCTTCAACAATTTTATTATTTCTTAGCCTGTTTTTCAAACATTTGGCCTTACTTACTTGTACATTTATCTGCTATTCCCCTTCCCTACCACCCTCGATAGGCCCGAAGTAGGCTCGAGGCCTAACCCCGAGGTCGCCCTAATATTTTGTTGTTCTTCGTTTGTTCTTCGTCATTTAGTTCAAGATTGACGGTATAAAGCCTTGCTTATATATATGCTTACATGTTATTCCCTTCCTGACTACCCTCGACAGGGCCGAAATAGGCTCGAGGCCTGGCTCCGAGGTATCTACTGGCTTGTTCTAAACCCGTGAACGTCCCCTTGCTGGTCCGATTGTTATTTTGGCTAGCTTGATCTTTATTGTTTTACTCCATATTTAGCACTAAACACCCTTTCAAACTAGCTCGGGAATAGATCGCGTATATTTAGAATCCCATTTATAAATTTAATTGTTGTTACCATTTTCACGGTAAACAGTATTTATTTTAGAAACTTATTAGTAATTTTAAATTATTTTGTTTTCATTAGCTTATGAATAATACTTATTTTATGCGATGTATTATCTTTATTGTTGAATATTTTAGTACAATGCAATGATCACTCATCTCATATTTATGTTATTTTATTGAAAAATACCTTATATAATTTTATCTTACAAGGATTAAAGAAATATTTGGAGCACAATTCTAATTTTCTGCTATTAAGACTTTATGGAAAAAAAAATCGAAAAAACCCGAAAGCCCAAAAAATCCGAGAAAACCCCAGATTGAAAACCCGAATTTTATTGGTTTGTTTTGATCTTTAGATTTAATAACTCGATACAGATAATTGGAAAATCCGAATCAACCCGACGTATGTACAGTTATACTTGTGATATTAGAAGGTGCTAACAAACACTAGGATAAAATAGTAGAAGTGCATGCCAGGAATTTGACCCTTTTCAACAAAGAGGGAATATATTGTTTAAAATTCCCAAGGGAAGAGAGAATCAAATAAAGAATAAAGTAAATGCAAAACTTAATATGCACACCCACGCTAGTATAACCCTTATTCCAACTCATAAATTCATTTCTCCATTTGGCCAACTTGTTACCTCCCAAATCTCTTTTGTATTCCTTCAGTATAAAGTTCTAAGATATCTTGGAGCTAGCAATTATTTAATTTTAAAAGCTGGTGATATTTGTGGTGCTTTTTCTTTTTTGTTTGCTTTGTTAAATGTACTTTAGGATCTTTTCCTTTCCTTTTTTAATTTCTTTTTGCGTTTTCTAGTATCAGTTTTAATTTATTGTTTAGCCCATATTGCTTTTGATAATGAATTACTATCTCTTTTAAAAGACAATTTTTTACTACTGTATTATTCTTGCCTTTCACATCTCAAAAACTGTTATGAGACAATAAAAGAAGAAGAAGAGTATTGCAGAGAAAAATAGAGAGAGGATTCTTATTAATTTGGGATGAATTACAATGGAATAGGACCCTTTTATTTATAGGGAAAGAATGACTTAGCACCAAGTAAAATCACTAATATCTCTCTAGAATATAGACATTCACCTTAATAGAATTTATTTTTAACACTCCCCCTTGAATGTGTATTGAACAAATAATGTGACTCGTTAAAACTTTAACTAAAATTAAACCCAGTGAGAAAAAAATTCCAATAAAGGAAAAAGAGTACACATATCTAGTAATACGCCTTTTGATTGCTTCGTTAAAAATCTTGCAAGAAAAACTCATTGGGACAAAACTTTGTAAGGGAAAAAGAGTAAAACACGTATTAACTCACCTGATGAGAGCTTCAATTCACATCCTTGAGCTTTTGCATTCCAATCGGTAAACAGATCAGTCGTATTATCACTTGAATGAATATGTTGCAACTTAAAATTATCATTCTTATGTATATGTAATGTCTCATATAATATCGTGGAATAGCCTTTTCAATATCTCCATGGAGGTATTCTCACTATCACATTATCATGCTTATAATTATAGCAAAATACATATGTGCACAAATTACATTGTATATGCTTTAAGTCATTTGAATCTTTCAGGGATTTTCATAGGTTAAGTCGTATAAGCCATATGAATGGACTTTAATTTTACATCAAGTTTTCATGTCATGCTAGACATATAAGATAGATAGATGTGATTGCACACACCATTGACTTTACACTTTCAAGTGTTTGAACTGCATGTCCAAAACTATATGTTTTTCATATGAAACCAATTCTATTCGAAGTGTGTCTCTTTCATTGACCAATATTTTTTTGTCTATATTCGACAGACATAAGATCCTCATCTATACTTAGCGATATGTGCCGTCGACGAACAATTTATATCGATTCCAGCTTTTTTTTCTTCATAAAGACATGACATAGAGATCTCTACATTCATATTTTTAGGTACCTGAATCTCTCTTGAGATTTTATGAAGTTTTATGTCATACGATCTTCTATATCATTTGCCTCATTTATTATGATCATTTGCTCATTTTCTTTATCAAGAAATTTATTTGAAATTGATATGTCTATACGCTTTAAGTATACTATAGACTTTGTCCGTCTAGGACTTAATATGAGCATTTGCAATAAGAATATAGTTACTTTCTTTGGGTCAGCAAATGCGTCTGGCATGCTTTGCAATATATTGCAAATGAATTATCTTTTGAACTTCAAGTTCATATTATCTTATTTGAGGATCTAAATGTACACACGATAATTCATTCTACGTAACTTTTTCTCAATTGTTTATCTTGTCTCCCCCTCATGTTAGAAAAACCAACTTGCTTCCTCAACTTTGAAAGCCCATTTTTGTGCGTTATGGTGTTAATCAAAATATACACCGCACATCAATAATAATGAGATGAAATTATTTGGTTCCTGACCCTGAACCACTTGCGAGGAGAGAAAATAATATACTTTGGTATATAACGTATATCAAATTGATATAGATTTTTATTCTCATAAGCAATTGTTTAGCTATTAAGTAGAGGCACTCAATAAATTATTTTACTAAACCAACTGTGATGTACACCAACTTATCAAAATGAACTATCTTGAATAAAAAATCTAGAAATTATGCTCTAAATCAAATTATTGAGCAAGTTACCTCACAAATACCATGTTGCAGGTTAACAATAATCGCACATGTAACCATCTCATAGATGCATCGTATGTGGTATGCATGGCAGTGAATGGACCCATATTCACCTTTGATATTTCCAGCATTCATGGGATTAAATCACAAGTTTAGTTCGTATATTAATTAATGAGAACAAGCAACATAAGAGAATTCATAAATAACTTTCTAATTCTTTAATATTTACCCATGTGAATTCTCTTTTATTTTTGCACATCATGCTTAAATTGATATGGCTAAACTGATTATGCCAACTAAATAAATTATCAATAATGATAAAGTTCAGGTTTACACCATTACATGTGCAATTATCAATAAAATTCAAGTTTATTATTATATGAGTTTTTATATAAAACAATATCCACTTTATTATGGTATTCTTTTTGTGTAGTACAAATTGGAGAATAAAGCAGGTAACTTTTCACATACATATTACCCCTCTATAAGTTGTAGTAATAGAAGATATTAAATTCTTCATTTGTTTATAGTCTCAATATAACAACCGCTTTCGCAAATGCTTTAGAAACTCAATTAAGCTTCTTTGAGACTTACTACAACATAAAGCCTTATTGATAATCAATTTTGTTCCTCCAACATAGTAATAGTTGGCTCTTCCAGAACTCTCAATTAATTTGGTACTACCACATATTCATCAACATCCATACGGTGAATATCTCTTTCAAGGAGAAAGTTATATCATTATGGTCATGGTCAAAATCAGTATAGGCAAGATATGTTGCTTATATCACTTTTGCCCTGTAATAATAACATTGCCATAATATTTTGGTATAATCACAATAGGTACGTGATCAGTGATCATGCATATCATAATAATGAAATTATTTTTATTTCATCGCAAACCTCTTTCTAAAGGTGAGGGTGGCATATTCACTACCATTAGCACATTCATATTCTTCAAAGAATGAATAGGTATTCATAAATCACATGTTGTCACATTCATATCATGAATGAACCATAATTATCTATATGTGCTTTACAAAATCTCTTGTCAAATCTATGACAAATATTACTTTCACAAAGTGAAGGATTATTTTTAAAATACGTATTGTTCTCATTACCACAATGATGACGATTATAATTTCGTCTATTACCACGTCCACATCCATTGATACCTTCACAGTAATAATTTTATCTTCTTTAAGACTTATGACATATTGCTATCACATTCTCTTAAGGGAATGAGAATGAAGCAAATTCATGGGATGGATTTTCACTTCTTGTGCTCACGATCATACATGACTTTGATCATGGCAAGACATAGAAATGTTAGCACTTAGAATGGTTATAATTTCTTGCAAACTCTATTAGAGTTATAATCAAAATTTATTTTCTTTGCTTGTATTTAATATAAAATTATAGAATAAAAGAGAAAAATACGGTAAAATACATACCTTAAATCCAGAATTTAATCATGAAGGAAGTTCATGGAACAATTGACAATCATTATGCTCAATCTCAAAGCTTCCACTCAATTGGTTAGAGTCTCGTGCTGATAACGTGTTATGAAACAATAAAAGAAGAAGAAGAGTATTGCAGAGAAAAGATGATTCTTATTGATTTGTGATGAACAATGGAATAGGACCCCTCTATTTACAGGGAAAGAGTGATTTAGTCATCAAGTAAAATTCGTAAAATCTCTCTAAAATATAGATATTTATCTTAAATAGAATTCTATTTTTAACGGAAACTCTTTTTTCAGCATATTTTTCATTTTTCCGTCAGAAATATAGAGTGATGACCAGACGGGAACAGAATTATTTACTCTCATGTAGGGGTGTTCATGATTCGGTTTGGATCGGTTTTTCCCTAAAAAGAAACCAAACCAAGTAAGTCAATTTTTCAAATATTAGAACCAAACCAAACCAATTAAGTCGGTTTTTATCGATTCGGTTTCTGTCGGTTTTTCAGTTTTTTCGGTTATTTGTCGGCTTTTTTTAAAATATAAAACATACATTACCGACACATATTCCGGCAACCACATTTTCAATGTAACACTATCAAATTAATTGCCCTTTGAGAAATCTATTATTTACCAAGATATATTGATGATAATTGAATCAAATAGTGATGAATAATTTAAGGACTCAATTAAAAATATGTTATTTTTAACATGAAATGGACTCTTACACTAAACAAAAGAAAACTACCAATCAAACTAGAATGTAAAAGTAAAGAACTATATTAAAAGTGCAAACTATTAATATTTACAATAAATTTTTTGAAACTTTGTATAACAATATACATATATATAAGTGTAATAATAAATTTAAAATAGCTACTCTTATAGTCGGTTTAGTTCGGTTTTTTTCTGATTAAAACCAAAACCAAACCAAATTTGATCGGTTTTAAAATTCAAAACCAAAACCAAACCAAACAAAAAAGTATCGGTTTTTTGGTCGATTTGGTTTGATTTTCGATTTGGTTCAATTTTTCGGGTTTTTATGAACACCCCTGCTCTCATGTAAAAGGAAAAGAAGAAAAAAAGGTAAATGAATGGAATCTGAAATTCTGTGGTTGAGATTTTGAGAATGGGATTGGAGGAATGGGAAATAAGGTGGGGCCAGACGAATTCATTCAGTGGGGACTGTTTCACCAAATACCCCCACTCCCATTGAATCTCTTTCTTTAGCAAATATGGGCCCATTTCATGGTTAGCTGACTAAGTTGTTTGATCCTGTCCCTAAACTTCTTTTTCCCCAAAATTATTTTTTTTTTTTTTTGTCAAAAGCACTTTTGGCCAAACAAGTTTTTGAAAGAAAAAAATATGTTTTTAAGGAGAAGCAGAAACAATTTTAGAAAAACAGAAAAAAATGGTTTCTTTCTAAAAGCACTTTTTTGAGAAGCATTTTTGAGAAAAATACACTTAGAAGCATTTTTTTAAAGCTTGGTCAAACACTATTGCTGCTCATAAGTGTTTTTCAAACTAAATAGTAAACACAAACTGCTTCTCATCAAAAGTACTTTTGAAAAAAATGCATTTGAAAAAAAGTATTTCTCAAAATAAGCTGATCTTTGCAGCTTGGCCAAACAGGCTATAAGTTGGAGTTTGGACTTTGGACATAAGAATTGTAAAATTAAAAAAAAGGATAAAAAATTTTCAAATGAAAATGGTATTTGAAATTTAGAGCCCGTTTGGATATAAGAATTTTTTTTTTCAAAATTTTTTTACTTTTTTCGAAATCAGTGTTTCTTCATAAAATTTTTAATTTTCACTTGAATATGCATTTTGGAATTTTTCAAAAAATTTAAAAACTCTAAAAAGGAATTTTTCAAAATTTTCCGGGGAAAGAAATTAATTTTAGCCTTCAGTCGAAACTATTTACATTCGATAACCATAAGATTCTACAAAAAATTTTCTCTCTCTCTCTCTCTCTCTCTCTCTCTCTCTCTCTCTCTCT